>JANVCL010360743.1:0-33345 GCA_026546855.1 Erythroxylum incrassatum
CGTTATTTAGAAAATGCATTAAGAATGATTTCATCATAGTTCAAATTTATGTTGATGATATTATCTTTGGTGCAACGTCTAAAAAGTTATATACTAGTTTTGAATATTTGATGAAAAACAAATTTCAGATGAGCATGATGAGTGAGTTAAAATTCTTTCTTGGGATGCAAGTTAAGCAAACTGAAGAAAAGACTTTTATTCATCAACAAAAGTATTTCAAGGAACTGTTGATTAAATATGAGATGGAAAAAGTAAAACTAATGTCAACTCTGATGCATCCTTCAAACCTTTTGTCTAAGGATAAATCTGGCAAGAAGGTTGATCAAACCCTTTATAGAGGGATTATTGGTTCTTTTCTTCACCTTACAACAAACAGACCGGATATTTTGTTTAGTGTTTGTTTGTGTGCAAGATTTCAGGCAGATCCTTGAGAGTCTCATTATATTGTTATTGAAAGAATTATGAGATATCTATCAGGTACTAATGATATTTGCTTAATGTATGAGAAAGGTAAATATTTCAGGTTAATTGGCTACTATGATACTGATTATGCCGTAGATAGGATTGATAGAAAGAGTACAAGTGGAGGATGTCACTTCCTTGGCCACAACCTAGTTTCCTGGTTAAGTAAGAGGCAAAGCTCAATTGCTCTATCAACTGCATAAGCTAAATATATGTCAGCCGCAAGTTGCTATTCACAGACGTTGTGGATTAAGTACCAACTAGAAGATTATTCAATATATAAAGATCATATCCCAATCTTCTGTGACAACATAAGTGTTATCAAGACGAACTATCAATGGACATACATCTTCACTAAGCCATTGAGTGAAGAAATATTCAAAGAAATCAGACGAAACCTCAACATGGTTATGTTGAGTGATCAACCGTCTGACACGTCATGACCTAAATGGTCTTCTTATTTAAGAAGATAAAAATTCGTAAGAAGTTAACGATAATAGTAACAGTAGTTACAGCTGGTAACTTCTTTCATAAAAAAGTTTTGGGGGGAAAGCTTCTCAAAGCCTTGAGAATATCACCTATTCTAGAACACTCTTGACTTACCTGACATTGACTTTTGAAGAACTCTCAACAAAACTTCTCATTACTCTGTTTGGATACCAAACCTTTCCTTGCTCTCACTCTCAACTTCAGAAACCAACTTCACCTCTTTGAAAAATACATCTGTGCATTCAGTTCTTTGTTAACTACAGAAACAAATGGAGCAATCAATGACTAGTGGAAGACTTGTTGATTTCGAGCCTTTGAAGCAGGACCAGATGGATATCGAACCACAGATTGTGGCAGCCAGATGGAGGAACTTCTTCCAGATTCATGAAATAGTTTACATTAATGAAGTATATGACTTCTAGAAGAATGTGGAGGTAGTAGAAGAGTCTCTGGTATCAATAGTGGATAGATTGTCAGTGATAATAACACTAAAATCGATCGAGAAGGCTACTGAGTGTCCATGCATTGGAGAGAAGCTTGCTCATAAGGCTAAATGGATGACTCAAGCTAGCATAAATGAGTTTTATATTAATCGACAACTATATGTAAGCAATAACCCAAAGGAGAAGAAGGCCTCAAGTCTTGTTCTGAAGGCTAGGGTTCTACACTTACTACACTTTCATTGTGTTCTACCAAGAATAGGGTCGAGGAATCTGGTGACAATGTTAGATGAGCAATGTCTATTTCATCTACTTAATCGCTAGCTCATAAATCTTCCATATCTTATCTTTCATTATATGGTAAAGTCAAAGAAAGACTCGATCATCTTACCGTATAAGATGATGCTGACAAGAATCTTTTGAGATTTTGGAATTCTCCTGGAAAGAGGAAATAGAATGAAGCTGAATATCGAAAGCGTCATCAATTCTACAACTATTAGTATAATGGTCTTAAAGAATATGGAAAGAGAAGAAATAGATTCTAAGATGATAACAAGGATTGAGGGGGAGCGCGCTGAAAAAGGAACTCCCACAAGAAAATTAAAATCTCAATCCACTGAAAGAATGTCAACAGAAGGATTGAAGAAATCGTCAGATGATGTAAGAAAAAGTAAGACGATTTCTCAAAAAGAAGAAAGCCAGGTGCAACAGACAGAGACCCTAGTGACCTTGAAGAGAAAGGGGGAAACACTCCTTTCGGAGAAACCAAAGTAAGCAAAAAGGTCACCTAAAGTACTAACCCTGCGTCAACAAGAAGAAAAGAAAGGAAAAGAGTTGACTCATGATGGAGACTCTGAGACTCAATTTTGAAGGAAGATTCAATAAGAGTGGCTAAAGAGACTAAGATTAAGAGGAAGTTAGAATTTGAGAAGAAAAAGTCTCAACCTCAACTTCAACAACAGACTCCTAGGTTGATTGGAGAGAATAAGAAGCAGAAAACCAGTGAGAAGCAGAGCACTCCTACTACTATTCAACAGAAGAAAAGGTCAGTTGAACACGGTATAACACAGGTCAATCCTTCTCAACCTATGAGAAAAGAGGATTTAAAAATGAAGATTATTGAAGAAGATCAACCTATCAGAAGTAACAGCTGTATAATCATTAGAGAACCCCTAAAAAGGTTAGTCAAACTACAATTTCAACCAATCTTGGTAAATAGTGGTACAATGCATCTATTGAATGATTGAGAGATAAGGTTGTATAGTGTTCTGCGGGATGAGATAACCTAACCATACCCAACACAGATGACCAAGAAAAAGTACACTATATTCCCAGTTACAAAAAGATCTGTGATCAAGATTATACCTGACATTCAGCCAAGACCTTACATTGTTCACAATGAGGAAAAGGGGAAGAAGAAAATGTATCCTAAAGGGATGATAAGTGATCTAACGAAAGATTAGATTGCAGATGAAGTGAGAAACATAGATGAGGCATATTATGCAACCCATCACAAAGGAACTTATGTTTCCCATCACATTTCAAAGGCATCAGGAAGTAATTATGGTCGTCGAACCACTGAGGAAACTTCTCAGGTAGTTGGAAGAATCACAGAGGGGCAGTACAGATCCATCAGGATTGGAGATATCAGTTGCAACATAGAGACTCTTGTGCATCTAATCATGCACATTAGACCCTTGAGTTTTGTGCCTTCAGTTGGAGATGTACTACACCTATTTGGAAGACAAGTGCCAAGCCTACCCAGCCCTAATGACCTTTATCTCCCGGAACCAAATTTATCTTTGAAAGCTTCTGCCCTTGCAATCATTGGACCAAATGTTATATCTTCAGATGCATATACTACTACTATTGGTCTTGAAGTAGCACAACAGAAGAAAGATGATCCCTTAGTCGAAGAAATTGAAGAAATTAATGACAAGGTTGATGATATGCGTTCTTCAGTGAGTTACTTGCATAAGGAAGTAGAATATATATGACAAGACCTCAAGTCACTTCGTACTGAAATGAAGGAAATGTTTTCTGAAGTTATGAAATATTTTCGGTCATGATTATTTGATCAATATCAAATAGGGGGAGAAAAGAGGAAATGAGAAAGATAGGGGGAGAAAGAGAAGAAAAAGAGAAATGTATAGAAGATAGAGTTTACAATTCTTTTACAATTATATATCATCTTATAAATAATACTATCTTTCTAATAACCTTGATTATTTGTTATCATCAATAAGGGGGAGATTGCTAAGTGAAAATGACTTCACGAGTAATAATTTTGATGAAAATCAAATAATATTAGAAAGTAAGACGAGGCGGAGAAGCAAAACTAAGACGAAGCGAAGACAAAAGTAAGACGAAGTGAAGAAAAAAGTAAGACAAAGCAGAGAAACAAAAAGTATGACGAAGCGGAGCGGAAACTAAGACGAAGCAGAAACTAAGACGAAGCGAAGACAAAAGTAAAACAAAGCGGAGAACCAAAAATAAGACAAAGTGAAGACAAAAGTAAGACAAAGCGGAGAAATAAAATGTAAGGCGAAGCAAAGCGAAATGTAAGACGAAGTAGAAACCAAGACAGAGCGGAAGCAAAAATGAGACGATAGAAAGTAAGACAAAGCTAAAGCAAAACTAATACGAAGACTCGATACCACGTTGGATGGTTAATCAGTCTGAGTTAGTTACAGGACTCAACTGAATAACTGTTTCTTCAAAGATCAAGAAACAAGAAGAAAGAAGCGGTTATTAAGAAACAGTTGAAGATGAAAGCTATAAATACAAATCAGAGTCGAAGATTGCAGAAGTTAGTGATTTTGAAAGAGCTAGAGATTTTAAGAAAGCTAGAAACACTGTATTCACTGTGCTAAACATTGAGAGCTATTATTCTTTGTAACAAACGCAAACGTCTTTCTGTAAGAAAAAAGAAAAGCTGAGAGCCTAAAGAGGCTAAGTGAGAAAAGAATACTTGCTGTAAGAAACCTGAAGAGGCTCGATTAAAAGAATACTTGTATTTTTTAGAAGTATAGTGAAATCTCAGAAAGGATTCTGAAAACTGGACGTAGCCCACGGTTTAGGGTGAACCAGGATAAATCTGCGTGTCAACTCTTACTCTCATCTCTCAACTTTTAATGTCTATTGTTATACAAATACTTAGAAGTTAATTGCAACACATTGTGATATTCTTACTTAATAGTTTTCAAAAAGAAAGTTTACAAAGAAATTGAAAAGGGGATTGTATTCATCGAAAAGGATATACAATTCAACCCCCCTTCTTGTGCATTTTGTATGTTGAATATAAAGTCTATACTAACATGTGATTTACTTCAAAAAGATTATGAGAATATCAAAAGAATCAGATTCAGATTTTGAAAGCAGATCTGGAAATTAATTTCATTCTTGCACGTGCCCACGCTTATTGACTGAATTGCTGCCAGACTTGGAATTTCGTATTTTCTTTGTTTCTTTTTCATCTTTTTGATTCAATTTCATCTCTAAGATGCTGAAAATCATCTGCAAACAATTATAAGACAATTTCATTAATTTTGAATAATAATTTCAACACAATAAAGAGAATTAAGTACAAAATAAACGTAAATTGATAACTTGACAAGCATAAATTACTTTTTAAAGCCTACTATTCACATTTCTTACCATTATTTAGAAAAGTGAACTTACTCTGCTACCTATCTTTAAGTAATAGTTTTGTTTTTACCTATCTTTAACTAATAGTTTTGTTTATGTGGATAACTGTTGTGTTTTTCAAGTAATCCACTTGTACTTGAGTTATTCATAAATTATTATGATTAATTGCACATGAGCTATTCAAAAATTATTATGATTGATTGCACGTGAGCTATTCAGAAATTATTATGATTTCTTGGTTTTTTTGTGTGGTTCTAGATACACAAAATATATGTCTGTTAGATAGATGAGTGGGAGGAATGCTGTAATAGGAGTACTCTGCTACTTGTCTTCACATAATATTGTTTATATAAACTGTTGTGTTTTTCAAGTAGCCCATTTGTGTGTTAGTTATTCATAAATTATTATCATTGCTTGGGTTTCTTTTGGTGGGTTTATTGTATACAATTAATGTATAATATTTGATTTGCACATATTTAATTTTAGCTATAATGATAACTAATTAATTTTAAAATAAAATGTATTATATTATAATTATTACAAGTAATAGTATAATTGTAGAAAAATAGAAACATGGTAATAAGACTAGACATGTTTTTGTTTCCAATTTTTTATTAAAAATCTCAATAAAACATGTTTTTGTTTTCAATTTTATATTACAAATCTTAAACAAACAGATTTTTATTTTTTAAAGAAAAAAACAAAAACCAAAAATAGCTAACAGAAGCTAAAAATCATAACAGAAATATAGAAGTGGTACTGTTGTCGCCTGCAACCAAATTCAAAAGAAATCACTTCCGTTAATACACTTTAATGTAGTAGCGGTAAGCGGATATCGTTCCCATGAAGAATCTTAACAATAAAGAAATTACGAATTCAAATGGAACAAGGTAACGAAATTGGGGAGGGGGTTTAATTCACGCAATATAAGAAAAATTGCAAATAAAAAAACAGTAATTGAATCTGAAAAATTAATGGGAAAATACCTTGGTTTTCAAGTCACCTATGTTATCACGCTATTATGGATCCTCGATATAAAATTGCAATCATTAACAAACATTCATTGGGGATATTTTCTCTTAAGTGTCATGACTAGAAAAATGTATCTGGGCATTCTTATTAAACAACAACCTAGATACGATCATAGGTTTAATTGAATAATAACTTTACAGATCAAGAACCAATGAGCAAGCAAAATACATGTACGACATGCAATCAATCAAGCGAATATCTCCTTAGAATTTTCCGACTCTAGCATAGAGAAGGTAATCCTAACTGCTACTTGTGATTAGCAAAACTAAACGTCATGTTCCGTTAATCTAGCGATTGAACAAATTAATCCCTATTTGTGCACCTAGAAATCAACGAATTCAATTAGAAAGAATAGATTATAAGATATTCAATGTTCATTAACAACATAAACTTTATTCAAAAGATCTCACACATAATAGCGGATAACACGAATCCCCTCAACTAAGACAATAAGTTCAGCTACTCATAATATAATTGAAAGCAAAAGAAATAACAAAGCATAAAGTCTCCATCCCTGGTTCTTTATTGAAAAATATGAAAATACTAATGGAGAAATTGCAAAAACGTAAAAGACTAGAAAGAAAACAGATGAACGAAAATCTATCTAAAACTAGCTTTTTTGAATAGTTATCCTCTCTCCTTTTGTGCTTATCTTTCTGATTTCCCTCCTATCTTTCCTTGATTCTCGTCAGATAATGTATCCTCCAATTTCAAGTGGTCAATTCCCTTGAAAGATGGCAATATATTCTTTAAAGATTGTGAGAATCTCGAATTTTACTTTTGAAAATTAATCTGCAGATTTATTCCATCCTTAGGTGTGCCTACGCTTAGTCATTGAATAGCTTTCAAACATGGAATTTTAGATTTTCTTCATTCTTTTGCATCTTTTTGAATCAATTTCGTCTCTAAGGTGTTGAACATCATCTGTAAACAATTATAAGATAATTCCATTAATTTCAGATAATAATATCAAAACATTAAAGATAATTAAGTATAAAATAAGTACAAATTGATGAATTAACAAATTTTACAAATTGATAATTAAGTGCACATAATCCATTAACTTATTGGCCCAAGTTAATGGACTGTATGCACTTAATCTTATGAAGGATGAATTTACTAAGTGTAGTGATTTGACACCTTTGCTCGCCCTCGAGCAAACATGTCAAATCACTACACTCAGTAAGACTTAAGTTGCAACACATATCATAATCACTTTTCACCATTGCAAATAAACGAAATCAAAATATGACATCTTTGCTCAAAAGCAAGTATGAAATCAAAATGAATTCTTCTCACAGATTTCGCTCTTATACTTAAGTCTTTGAGGCAAAGTGTTTCTCTTAAATCTTACTCTAACATGTTGTACTACCATAAGCTTGAAATTTTACTAGTTTCATATCACACGAGCTAATAGATCATAAGGACTTTATTCAGGGTTGTAATGGGGCTAGGTTCATAGGCAAGGTAAAGTAGCAAAGGGGTTAATCACAAGCATTCACAAAGCATCAATAAGGACACACAAATTGAAATTCTGAGATAAACATGAATGAAAAGGACTTCAATTACTCATTACTAACTAACACCACTATACTTTTTTCTTCTCTCTTTTTTTTTCTTTTTCTTTTCTTTCCTTTTTTTCTTTTCTTTTTTCTTTTTTTCGAATAACCTAAAAACAAGGGAAAACAATACAACAAGAGAGAATAACAAACATATGATTAGAAGTTCCTATAAAAATATCTCAGAACATAATACAAAACAAAATTCCCAAATTACTCAATGCTTCATTCAACTTGTGAATTGTGATAGGGTAAGACTAATGGGGTTTTTGGGTTTCAATGTGAGGTTATTAATTAAAAAACAAGGTTAAAGGCTCAAACGTGTTTGCAAAAGGAAAACAACTAGATGGGTCATTTTTAAGCTAAAAGGTGTAAAAACAAGAAAGGACTTAATCATTTCTATATCTCATGTGATCAAACAAATTCAAACCGGTTCCATGCAAGTTCTGAAGGCAACATGAATAGAGGAGCATCACACAATTCAAAGAAATAGCTTGACATAAAGGTGATGTCATTTAGGCTTAAACTTCGCTCACATGTTTAATTCAAGAATTCACCTTAATTCCACAATTTACCTTCTCACTCAAATGTCAAAATTTTGACCAAGCTTATAAGATCAGTTATCGCAATCAATCAACATGCTTCACCTTAAAACTCACTTAGCCTAATTTAATGTCATGCATATACCCAATCTCATCCAAACTAATATGACAAAGCTTCATAGCTCAACATACATAACCACACACAAAAATCAATAAAACCACACAAAAACTAAAAATTTGCATATAAAATTCCCCCACACCTAAACCAATGTTGTCCTCAATGTTAAAGAAGCATAAATATAAAGGAAAAGTTATAGAAAGCTTCTCTATTATGGAAGTGTCCAAATCAAGGTGTTGGCGTGTGGACTATTGCAAGGGGTGATTCGGTGGTTGAATGAAGCAAATTGTATTGGAGTGGCTAACCTGCGGAAGTTGCTCTTGGTCTTTGGCATTATGTTTAATGTGTGAAACAAACCTGCAATGGGACAAGACAACATGCAATCAACAAAATTGCAAGTTAGGAGTGGTGGTTGGGTTGTCGATGAAGACTAGGATAGAAAGCGTTTAATGCATGGTAAGTGTGATTTAATGCCTAAGAGTTGAGTATGGATGTGCGGCAGTTGCAGTTTAACATAATAAAAGAGAAGTGCAATGAAAGAAGAAAGGGAAAAAGAGAGGGGAAATAAGGGGGAAACGGTGGGCATAGCTAAAAATTTCGTTTTTTAATTTTTAAAAAGAAAAGATGAAAAGTAAAAATCACATAAATTAAAATGTGATTTTAAATTCCTAACTATTGAAATAACATGACGAAATGAAAATAAAAACTATGAAATAAATAACATAGACAAACCTGCGAATTTTACGGGTTTCCGCAAATGTACTTCTTTAAAGTCGTTAGTTGGACATGTTTCGTTACTTACCTGGTTAGAAATAGGTTGGGGGTACCAACTCTATTTCTTCCACTCGCTCGATCGAAAAGTTTTCATAATATGGCTTCAGGTGATGTCCATTAACTTTAAATACTTTAGAGGTATCTAAACTTTGAATTTCTATCGCACCATGAGAAAAAACGTTAGTAACAATAAACGGTTCAAGCCAACGAGATCATAATTTTCCTAGAAATAACTTAAGTTTTTAATGATAAAGAAGAACTTTTTGTCCAATGAAAAATGTTTCCGAGAAATCATTTTATCATGAAAGGTCTTAGTTTTTTCCTTGTAAATTTTCACATTTTCATACTCCTCATTACGAATCTCCTTTAATTCTTGCAGTTGTAACTTCCTACTGCTACTAATCTCCAATTGATCCATATTCAACTGCTTCACAGCCCAATAAGCTCTATACTCAATTTCTACAAGTAAATGACAAGGCTTATTGAAAACTAACCTATAAAGCGATAAGCCGATAGGAGTTTTGTACGCAGTTCGGTATGCCCACAAAGCATCGTCCAATCGTAGACTCCAATCCTTTCAGTTCGGATTCACCACTTTTTCTAATATGGACTTGATCTCTCTATTGGATGCCTCAGCCTGCCCACTTGTTTGCGAATGATAGGCAGTAGAGACACAGTGTGTGATACCACATCTTTTCATCAAAGCTTAAAAAATCTTGTTGCAGAAATGGGTTCTTCAATCGCTAATGGTAGCTCGAGGCATTCTGAGCCTAACAAAAATATTTGATTTAACAAAATCAACAATAATTTTAGCATCATCAGATATATTAGCCTTAGCTTTAACCCATTTTGAAACGTAAATATTGCAAACAAAATGTAATTCTTACTGAAAGAATAAGGGAAAGGACCCATAAAATCTATTCCCCAAACATAAAAATTCTCACATACTAGAATATTCGTGAGTGGCATTTGATTCCTCGATCCTAAGTTACCTGTTCTTTGATAACGATCGCAAGATTTGCAAAACATGTAAGAGTCATAAAATAACTTAGGCCAAAACAGTCCACATTCTAAAATTTTTCAAGCAGATCTTTTAGGGCCAAAATGTCCCCCATACACAGATGAATGACAAAAATGTAAAATAGATGGAATTTCATCATTTGTGATGCATCTCCTAACAATTTGATCAAAACAAAATTTTCAAAGGTGAAGCTCATCCTAAACATAATATCTAACCTCTCACTTGATTTTATCTCTCTTAGCTTTAGATAAATCACTAGGTAAAGACTTAGTTACTAAAAAGTTCACTATGTCTGCATACCAAGGAATTACTTGTTGAATTGCAAAGAGACTCTCATCTGGAAATTTATCGTGAAGAACATCAGATGCGATACTTGGTGTGACCCTACTTAGGTGATCGGCCACCAAATTTTTAGCTCCTTTCTTGTCACAGATGTCCAAATCAAATTGTTGGAGCAATAATATCCATCAAATTAATCTTAGCTTGGCTTCTTTCTTGTTCACCAAATACTTCAGAGCTGTATGGTTTGAATAGATGATTACCTTTGTTCCCAACAAGTATGACTGAAACTTTTCCAATCCAAATACTACTGCCAAAAATTCCTTCTCCATCGTAGAATAGTTTTTCTGGGCATCATTAAGTGTCATAGAAGCATAATAAATAACATAAGGTACCTTGTCCACTTTTTGGCCCAACACGATGCCGATTGCATAATCTGAAGCTTCACACATCAACTCGACAGGCATGTCCCATTGCAGTGGCTGAATAATCGACGTTGTAGTGAGTCGTTCCTTGAGTTCGTCAAACGTACTTTTACATAGCTCGTCAAAATCAAATTTCATGTCTTTTTGGAGCAATCTACACATGGGTTGCGTAATTTTGGAGAAGTTCTTGATAGATCACCAATAAAATCCTACATGATCAAGAAAAGAATGGACTTCTCGCACATTCGCGAGGTAAGATAAAGATTGAATAACATCTATCTTAGCACTAACGACTTCAATTCCTTTCAACAAAATAGTATGGCCCAAAATAATGCCCTGATCAACTATAAAATGACACTTTTCATAATTTAAAGCCAATCTGGTTTCAATGCAACGTTTTAGTACTTTTTCAAGGCTGATAATGCACATTTCAAAAGGCTTCCCATATATCGTGAAATCATGCATAAAAATTTTCGTATAATTTTCCATAAGATTGGAGAAAATACTTACCATACACCGTTGAAATGTCGCAGGTGCATTGCACAATCCAAATGGTATTCTTCAGTAAGCAAAAGTGTCGAATGGACATGTGAAGGTTGTCTTCTCCTGATCCTTAAGTGCCACCAAAATCTGATGATATCCTGAATAACCATCGAACAATAATAGTGCGATTTACCTGCAAGTCTTTGAAACATCTGATCAATGAATGGAAGCAGAAAATGATCTATTCTAGTAACTAAATTTAGCTTCCCATAATTTATACATACCCTCCAACTATTTTGGACACGATTCGATATTAACTCACCATTGCTATTTTCAATCACAGTCACACCAATTTTCTTCGATACTACCTGGACCAGACTTACCCACTTACTATATGAAATCAAATAAATGATGCCTGCATCAAGAAGCTTCAAAATCTCTTTCTTTACCACTTCCATCATGGGTGGGTTTAGACGACATTGTGGTTGCCTCACCTCCTTCACTTCATCTTCCACCAAAATTCGATGCATGCAAATAGTGGGACTAATACCCTTCAAATCAGCTATCGTCCAACTGAAAGCTTCTTTATTCTCCTTTAATCCATTAACCAACTAACTTTCCTATACATCCAAAAGTTCATTATAGAAATAATAAGGGGCAATGTGTCTTTCTCACCTAAAAAGATGTATTTCAAATGACTAGGTAGGCTCTTTAATTCCAAAGTTGGTGGGCTAGTTAACGACGGCAACAATTTATCCACTCTCTTGGATGCTTCCATAGACGTTATCTGCTGAAGAAGGGGTTTGGATGTATTTGTGCAAGATGACGTCTCATATGGTTCACTAGCAGCTAACATCCATTTCTCCCTTTCTTGCCAATGAGATGCAGTTTCCAATTATTCCATGGATAATGTCGATTCATCACTTCCTTGCTACGTTAATGTATTCTCCCTTTGTTTACTAAATAATGCAGATTCATCACTTCCTTTCCACCTTGACGCCTTTTTCATTTTTCCACAAAAGAATAACGATTCTTCATCTCTTTGTGACGTGTTTCCTTGTTCAAGGATTATTCCAAACAACTTTGTCTTCCAAAATCCAATCTTCCTACACCCATGTATCAATAAAATCCACAAAAACAATAGATTGTTCATCATCTGGAATTTTCATGATATTATAAATATTGAACTTAATTAAGTCACCGTAAAATTCTATAGTTAAAGATCCATCATGAACATCTATTTTGGTTCTATTCATTTTCAAAAAGGGCCTTCTTAATAAAATCAAAGTGGAGGAATATGCGTCATCGGTGCCCATCTGTAAAATGTAACAATTAGCCGGAAACAGAATGTTCTCTACTTGAACCAATATGTCTTCTAACACACCCTTTGGATGAGCGATCTACTAATTGAATCACTACGTTAGTTTCTTTAAGAGGTTCAACATTTAAAGATTTATACACATCATAAGGCATAACATTTATGGACACACCTAAATCTAACATAGCTCTTTCAATCCACAAATCACTAATTTGGCATGGGATAGTAAACATACCTAGATCTTGACATTTTAGTGGAAGCTTTTTCTTTTGCAAAATTGCTGAAACGTTTTCTCCCAATTGGACTTTCTCATCGAATTTTAATTTCCTCTTTGACAAACAAAGCTCCTTAAGGAATTTAGCATATTGTGGAATTTGTTTAATTGCATAAAGGAGAGGAATATTTACCTGAACTTTTCATAAAGTCTCCCAAATTTCCTTCTCTTGTTCTTCCTTCTTTGCTTTTCCAAATCGACTCGAAAAAAGAGGCAGAATCACCTTGGTTTGCGCCCCTTTTTGCGTCATTCAAGTTGTAAAGATGCTATGTGCGTAATTTCTTCCTCTACTTCTCTTCTGGAATTTTTTGAAAGTGGTTCCTGTAGTTCCTTACCACTTTGCAATGTGATACCCTTTGCACTTTATCTTGGATTGTTCTCCGGTTGTGCTGGAAAATTTTCAGAAGTTCTCGCTTCCAATCGATTTATGGCAGTTGCCATTTGGTTTATTTGATGTTTCTCTGTTGATTACCAATGTTCCTTTGTTGACTTTCAATATTTTGGATACTTGTTTCAGTACTTCACTGAAACGTCAAAGTGTTAGTGGCCAAAGATTGCACTATATCTTCCACAGAGGACTTACCTTTGGCATTTAATGCTATATTTGAATTTTGTTAAGGCATGTACGGTTATCTAAACTGCTAGAAATTCATGGTTTTTTGTTGCCTTTGAGGATTTCCATATCGCAAATTCGGGTGATCACGCCACCCCGGATTGTAGGTGTTGGAAAATAGGTTGTACTTCTTTTGACTCGGCCCAGCAAATTCTCCTACGACATTCACCTACTCTGTATTTTCTTCCTGCAAAATCAGATATAAATCAGTATAATGTCCTAACATTGAATATATACCACATACCTTTGCTTCTTCTTTTTTCATGACCGCAAATTGTCGCACCAAAGAAGTGAGGTCATCTAATCTCTTCTCCAACGAGGTTATGCTAACTTCATTCACGCCCTTTGATCCATACCCATAACGTATCCCGAATTGTTGAGTGTTGGAGGCCATGTTAGTGATCAATTACCTTGCGGTCGTCGGCGTTTTATCAACTAAAGCATTACCGCTTGCAACGTCTATCATACTCCTATCCGAAAGCAAGAGCCCTTTGTAAAAATATTGAATCAGTAGCTTTTCAGTTATTTGGTGGTGTGGACAGCTAGCACATAGTTTCTTGAATCTTTCCCAATACTCATAGAGTGTTTATCCCGTGCGTTGACGAATTCTGCAAATCTTTTTCCGAATATTAGCTACTTTCGATGTTAGAAAATACTTTTGAAGAAAAGCCTCTTCATTTCAGCCCACATTTGCATGTTTTCTCCAGCTGAATAGTACAACCAATCTTGCGCATCATCTTTAAGGGAGAACGGAAGGGCTCTAAGCTTAATCTGCTCTTCTGTCACATTCTTCGGCTTCATTCCCGTACAAACCATGTTGAATTCCTTTAAGTGCTTGTACAGGTCTTCTCCTAGTAAACCCCTGAAAATAGGTGACAAATGAATAAGCCCAGATTTTAATTCAAATGTATTGTTATCACCTAAATTTGAGAAGTTGATACAATGAGGTTGTTACGCATTCGTGGGTGCGGCTAGTTCGCAAAGAGTGAGGTTTGCAGCTATTCTATCCATTCTCTACGTCTTTTTTGAAGTTTGGTTTGTTTTCGCAGTCTTTTCGCTGTCTTCTCAATCTCAGGGTTGTACTGCAAATTCTTTGATTGGTTTGAATGCGTAACGTACATAAACCGTCAAAAATTTCCTAGCAATGGCGCCAAAATTTGGTACTGCTATCGCCTGCAACCAAATTCAAAAGAAATCACTTCCGTTAATACACTTTAATGTAATAACGGTAAGCAGATATGGTTCCCACGAGGAATCCTAATGGTAACGAAATTACGAATTCAAATGGAACAAAGTAACGAAATTTGGGGGCAAGGGGCGTTAATTCACACAATATAAGAAAAATCGCAAATCAAAAGCAATAATTGAATCTAAAAAGTTAATGGAAAAATACCTTGGTTTTTGAGTCACTGATGTTATCACGCTATTATGGATCCTCGATATAAAATTGCAATCATTAACAAAAATTCAATAGGGATATTTTCTCTTAAGTGTAATGACTAAAAACATATATCCTAACATTCTTATTAAACAACAACATGGATACGATCATAGGTTTAATTGAATAATAGCTTTACGAATCAAGAACCAATGAGCAAGTGAAATACATGTATGACATGCAATCAATCAAGCCAATATCTCATTAGAATTTTCTGAGTCTAACGTAGAGAAGGTAAACCTAACAGCTACTTGTGATTAGCGAAACTGAACGTTATATTCTGCTAAGCTAGCGATTGAACAAATTAATCCCTAGTTGCGCACCTAGAAATCAACGAATTCAATTAGAAAGAGTAGATCAGAAGATATTCAATGTTTTTTAACAACATAAACTTTATTCAAAACATCTCACACATAATAGCGGATAACACGGATCCCCTCAACTAAGACAATAAGTTTAGCTACTCATAATAGAATCGAAAACAAAAGAAAAAACAAAGCATAAAGTCTCCATCCCTGGTTCTTTACTGAAAATATGAAAATACTAATGGAGAAAGTGCAAAAAACGTAAAAGACTGGAAAGAAAACAACAAAACGAAAATCTATCTAAAACTAGCTTTTGTGAATAATGATCCTCTCTTCTTTTATGCTTATTTTTTCGATTTCCCTCCTATCTTTCCTTGATTCTCGTCAGATAATGTATCCCCCAATTTTAGGTGGTCAATCCCCTTGAAAGATGGCAATATAATCTTTAAAGATTGTGAGAATCTCGAATTTGACTTTTGAAAATTGATCTGCAGATTTATTTTATCCTTAGGCGTGCCCACGCTTAGTCATTAAATTGCTGTCAAACTTTGAATTTCATATTTTCTTCATTCTTTTGCATCTTTTTGATTCAACTTCGTCTCTAAGGTGTTGAAAATCATTTGTAAACAATTATAAGGTAATTCCATTAATTTCGGATAATAATTTCAAAACATTAAAGATAATTAAGTATAAAATAAGTGCAAATTGATGATTTAACAAGAAGTTGAACCAAACCGGCCCTTAACTTTTCTTACCTACAACTCTAAGCTTAATTTAATTGTTATGTTTTATTTTATTTAAATCTGTTGATTAGTTATTCATACTTAAATTAATCAATATGTTCGTAATATTTTTTTATTAAATTTTATATAAATTAATGTATAATAATTCATCATAATTGTTGTATATTTTTAGCTATCTAATGAATTAATTTTTGTATTTACATTTAAAATTAATTATTATTACCTTATACTATTTTGACTCTGAACAATTTCATATTCTTTTTTAAATCATTATTTTAGATCCTCAAAAAATTGTGTTATATTTTTAAATTTTAATTTTAATATTCTTGAATCCTTATTTCAGATCCTTAAAAAAATTGTGCTATCTTGTTTTTTAATTCAATTTTAATATTTCAATCTTAATCAATCAATCACTCGTATAGCCGTTTGTTTATGATTGAAATAAGTTACATCTAATTATTTTCTTTTTCAGAAACAATCCATTAAACTCTTTATCTTTTGTCTATTTAAATTTTCTTCTCTAACTTAACAATTTAACCTAACGAGTCAAACAATATCTTCAAGCAAACTTAACTTCTCTTATTTTCTCCTTTCAGTTTTCTTCTTCTTCAACCTAAACACATCAGATTCTCTATTCCAAAAAAAAAGAGCTAAAGTAAGATTTCCTATTTCAACAAACAAAGAAGAGGCCGTTGATATTAGTAAGTTATTCTTTTGTTCGTTACTTTTTTTCATTTTAAAATATTTATAATTTTGCATTTTAGCCGATTTCATTTGTTATCATCTAATTTCCTGTTTGCACCATTTAACGTATGATTTTCATCTTCGTATAGTTAGATAACAAATATTAGATTATCGTGATTATATTGTATTATAGAACTATGTTATGTTGAAAATGTAAAGTACAAATGGATAAAATATAGACAATAAATACAGATATAAAAATCTTAACCAAAAACTATCATATTTAAGCGTCATTCAATAATTATTTTTCTAGTAAATCCAATAATCTAGTTGTTTTTTAATTTTATAAATATCATTTCATATTTGCAAGTAGATTATTAATTTTTCCTGATGTTATTTTTCTTACTACATTTAACGTTCATCTTTTTAGGTTTTTTGCTTATTGCCTGGTTCATTCATGCACTACTTAGGTATGTTTAGTTATCTTACAAAAAATATTGTATAATATTCTACTATACTTATTCATGACATATTCCTTTTCGCTGATATGATAATTAGTTTCTTGTTTATATTTCTATATTTCATGACTCACATACACACTTTTACTTTATTAGTATACTCAGTTACATTATATTGTCATGAATTAACTTTTTTATATACCTCTTAATCCTTTATTTATCTTTTGCTAGATTCAACCCATATTATTTTGCAAACTTTTCAAATCT
Source organism: Erythroxylum incrassatum (assembly GCA_026546855.1). NCBI lineage: Eukaryota > Viridiplantae > Streptophyta > Magnoliopsida > Malpighiales > Erythroxylaceae > Erythroxylum > Erythroxylum incrassatum. The sequence continues at coordinate 17,373 of JANVCL010360743.1, forward strand.
TTTACTAATTTGTTGAATGCTTAGATAATCATGTTTGTTAAACATATAGTTTGTTAGATTTTTGTTAGATGTATTGTTAACCTTATTTGTCAAGTCTATGCTTATTAAATGTTTTCTTCTATTTATTCACATATACAAATGTTAGTACTTCCTTATAAATTCTTTATTAAATCTATGCTTTGTTGTATATATTTACTCATTCGTTAAATTCTTAGATAATCATGTTTGTTAAATATATAGTTTGTTATATTTTTGTTAAATCTATTATTAACCTTATTTGTCAAGTATGTGCTTATCAAATGTTTTCTTTTATTTATTCATATACTCAGATGTGTAGATCATATCAATCAAGGTATGTTTTCTCATTCGTCAACCCTGTAATCAACAAATACATTATCAATCTTTCGATTTGTGTGTAGATCATATCAATCAAGGTATGTTTTTTTACCTATATTTTAACTATTTTAATATGACTATTCCACAAAGTGATCATTTTCTTTTTATATGTTTCAGGGGATAAATCATCGTACCTCTTCTTTGAAGTTAGCAATTTTGCAGAATTTACCTGTTGAGCCTTAACAACTCCGTTTTGTTCCAAACTGTCAACATTGTTATGCGAAATGATTTTATCTTGAACTTCCATCATTTTGTTGTTCGGTGGGACAAATTTCAACTGTTGCTCCTTAAATGCCTCATGGTTTAAAATCTTTATTTTTAAACAATGACGAAGAATCGGAACATTTCAGGAAGAATGTTCATACATACAATAATAATGTGGCTTTTACTTCTTATAAAGCTAGATATGATCACGAGTTGACAAAAAAACAAGAAGCGGGTTTATACATTTCGTGTTCAAGGACAAGTTTATCATTTCCTGGATAGTTTGGTGTTGAAAAGCAATAAGGTATTTGGAATCCAACTCTATTTCTTTGATACTAATGAAGAACTAAGAAGAAGGATTGATAGATGTGATAAGCTTCGTGAAAGTACATTAAGACTGATTATGGCAATTCTTCAAGATAACCCTTATGTCAAGTTCTTTCGAAGTCTTAGAGATATTCCATCACTTGATAATCACGAAATAGTTCTCAGGTATTATCTTGGCCTTGATCAACATGTTTATAATCTTCCTACTGCATCGCAAGTAGCTGCTATATGGAATGAAATTGATGATGAACAAAATGATAAATCTCCTCACATCCAAGTCTACAATCACTCATGTACAAGTTATAGAATTCAATCTTACTATGCATTTTATGACCCACTTCAATATCCACTTTTGTTTCCCCGAGGGGAGTCTGGCTGGCATCATGGCATTAAGTGGTTGATTCCACAAAGAAACAGGACCAATGTTTTAGATGAAGGAACCAATGTTTCTCTCCACTCTTTTACTGATCCATCTGAATGATTCACTCTTGAAAACATAGGTAAGTTTGTCTTTTTATTTTATCATTTTCCAGATATTTTTTAATTGCACGGTTTTATTTATCTATCTTATTTTTATTGTTACTAGCTTCTAAAGAAGGTACTAGGAAAATGGTTTGGTTTCTGCTAGATAATATTATTTCTATCGACTTTAAATGAGAGATCATAACAAATCCATGCTCCTCTATAGCTTAAGACTACTTTAGCAATTCGTTGTTGGTAATTATATAAAGATTGAAACATCTCGACTTAATTTTCATTAGAAAAACGAAATGAGATACGGGCAACAATTTTGCAAGGTGTTTTAGATAGTATTAACATTGTTCAAACTAAAGGTTTTAGAATTGCCCGTCAAATTATCCTCCCATTTTTGTTTATCGGCGGTCTAAGGGACATGAAGCGATGTTATCTTGATGCAATGGCTCTAGTACAAAAATATGGTAAACAAGATATTTTCCTCACTATAACTTATAACCCTACATGGAAAGAAATGCAAGAGAATCTTAAATTTCATAAGAAGGCGTAAGATAGACCATATTTATTGACTAGAGTATTCTGAGCTAAATTTGAATTTCTAAATAATGAGTTAATCAAAAAACAAATCTTTGGAGATGTGGCCGTATTTGTTTACATTATTAAATTTAAGAAGCGTGGATTCCCTCATGCTCATTTATTGCTGATACTTAAGCCACATTCGAAGTTGTTAAATCCAGATTCTTATGACCAGATCATATCTGCTGAAATACATAATCCTGATCAAAATTCCAGGTTATATTCTCTTGTCATTAAGCATATGATTCACGGTCCTTGGGGTTTTATGAACAAAGATTCTCATTGCATGAGAAATGGTGTATGTAAAAGCCATTATCCCAAGAATTTTACTCCTTTTACTACTCATGGTGAAGGCAGTTATCCGTACTATAGATGAAAAGAAGATGGAAGGAAAGCAAAAATTTGCAGACATGAGGTTGATAATAGGTGGATGGTACCTCATAATCCATACCTTTTGATGCTGCTTCATTGTCACATTAATGGTGTAATATGTTCAATAGTGAAGCTTGTTAAGTACTTATACAAGTATGTCTTTAAGGGCCATGACCTTGAAAACTTTAGCATTACTGATCAAGAAAATGCTAATATTGATGAAATCAATAATTTCTAAGAAGGTCGTTGGATTTCACCTCCAGAAGCTTTATGGCACATATATGAATTTCGTCTAGCAGAGATTAATCCATCAGTTTATATACTACAAGTTCACCTCCCAAATCAACAGTTGGTTTCCTTTGACAAAAATTTTGATTTGTTTTATTTGTTGAGAAATGTCAACTTCTCGAAAACAATGCTGACCAAATTTTTCAAGATGAATTCGACAAATAAAAAGGTTGTAGAGATGAAATGTTTGTATAAAGATTTCCCATAACATTTTGTTTGGAATCGAAGAACAAAAAAATGGTCGAAAAAAAGTCAAAGAAAAATAATAGGAAGATTGGTTACTGTTGACCCTTGAGAAGGAGAAAGGTATTACTTGAGATTATTACTCACGCATATTAAAGGACCAACATCATTTGATGACTTGTTAACTATTAATGATCAGAAGATTAGTTGTTTGAGGGAGGCTGCACTACAATTGGGATTACTAGCATCTGAGTCTTACATAAAACAACACTTGAGGAAGTAGTCATCTTTCAAATGCCATCATCTCTCAGACTTTTATTTGCTACACTCTTATTCTATTATTCATGGACAAATCCTAAGCAGCTCTGGGAAACTTTCAAGGACGACCTTTGTTCTGACTACCAATAGACTTCTTGTTCCTATAATATGTACACATCTAATGACGTTACAAAAATGTCCTTTGAAGATATTAATAAATCTCTATAGCAAATGGGGAAAAGCTTGGCCGATTATCATTTTATTGATCATCACTTTCATGTTAATTATTATCAACAACAAACTAAGGAAGTATAAAGTGAGATGAATATATGGTTTGATCCAAAAGACCTATTGTTACAATCAAGGTTAAACAACGAGCAAAACAACATATTTGATTTAATAATATATTCAATTTTGACTTCAACTGGTGCAAGTTTTTTTATTGACGGCCCTGATGGAACTGAAAAAACTTTCTTATATTAGCTCTCCTTGCAAATTTACGATCACAGGGGCATATTACAATTGCTATCACCACTTTGGGTGTTGTAGCATCAATCCTTCTAGGTGCCAAGACAACTCACTCAAGACTTAAAATCCCACTTGATTTGTCAAAGCAAAAAGTTTGTCAATTAAGCAAGCAAAGCAGTATTGCAAAATTGATATTTGAATCTAGTCTTATCTTATAGGATGAGGCTTCCATGGCAAAACGAGAAGCTATTGAAGCATTTCACAATTTACTTCAAGATATAATGGACTCTGATAAGCCTTTTGAAGGAAAAATTGTCGTATTTGGTGGAGACTTTTGTCAAACTTTGCCAGTTACTAACCAAGCGACAACAAAGCAGCAACTCATTGATTAAAGTCTTCTAAATTCACATCTTTGGCCACACATACGTAATTCTCTTTGATGATAAATATGAGAGCTGTGTCAAATCCAACTTTTTATGATTTTTATTGTGAGTTGGAGAAGGCACTGAGCTAATGGATGAGCAAGATCAAATATGCTTACCAAAAGAATTAATTATTCCTTATGACAAGGATGAGTCTTTTAACAGGTTAATAATTTTTTCATTATATATTTTACTATCCTTTTTTACAATTGCTATTACATTTTTCTTATATATCGTTATCCTCACCAGGTTACTAGAGAACGTCTTCCCTGACCTAAGCTTATATTCATCTGATTCGTATCAGATGATAAACAGATGCGTGCTATGTCTAACAAATGATTGTGTTGATGAAACTAATGACATGATGATTCAAAAATTGTCAGAAAACATGCATTCATATATGAGTTTTGACAAGATGATTGACCGAAGACATCAAGCTGATTATGAAGATTTTCTTAGTTCTTTAAATCCTAAAGGCCTACCTCCACATAAAATCTTGCTCAAAGAAGACTCCCAATTATGTTACTCAGAAATTTGAATCCAATTGAGGGACTGTGCAATAGAACAAGGTTGATATGCAGACAATTAAAAGATCATACAATTTCTGCAGAGATTGTGTTTGGACCTCACAAAGGAAAATTGATTTTTGTACCTAAAATTCCTTTACAATCTTTTAAAAAAATGGAATTCCTTTCGTCAGAACACAATTCCCAAGTCGCTTGTGTTTTGCAATGACCATAAACAAATCTCAAAGTCAAACACTTGATCATGTTGGAATTTATCTCCGTCAACCTGTATTCTTACATAGACAACTATATGTAGCTCTATCAAGGTCTCTACTTGGACTATTTCCTTCTTGGAGGTTTCGACCCTTCGCATTCTCTCACCCATCATCTCCGCATCTGCTGATTCGCCGTCGCCTTTCCGAATTGGGGAAAGTTTTTGACGCATCATGCAAGGTGGAGATTGTTTTTTGCCCTAGCTGAGGAAAGACCCTTATTGACGCACGTGTATTCCATTGATTTTTTATTCTAAATTGTGTCGCCCAAACGACGTTGCTTAGGCTTAGGGCTTTGGTTTTCTTTTCTGGCTTCCGTGCCCATTTGTTAGGCTCTTCCTTGTTGGACCCTTTTGTTATCTTTCTATTCTTCAATGAATTTTTTTTAATTTTTCAAAAAAAAAGATCTCAAACTCCTGAATCAGTTAAAGTTCTTATTATTCCAGCAACTTTTGAGTCTTCAAACTTTGATCAAAAAACAAGAAATATTGTTTTTCGTAAAATTTTTTAATTAGTCAAATTATAAAAGATAATAGTTCTTAAGAGGTATGTTAGCTATTTCTTTTATCACTTCATATAATTTCATTTCATGTAAAAAAATTCTTTCTCTTGACTTATTCATTAAACATCTTCTTTCAGCGTGGAAAATAGTTTATTGATTAAGGATATTTTACCTGGAGCTCAATGGTGGTCTTGTGAAATAATTGGCTAAGAAAAACAACATAGTCACTTCGCCTGCTACACCACCAAAAAGACAAAAGTTTGTCTTCTTTGATTATGAGGTATAACAATTACAGTTTCTTCCATTTACATTTTTTAAACTTAATTAATTTCCTTATTATTAACAGGGATCACAAGTTGAGGGTATCATATTCAACAATGATGTCCAACAGATGAGCAACATCTTGTAGCCATGTAAGAAATATATTATTTCTAATACGATTGTGAAATCAATTCTGCCTCAATACCAAACCGAAAATTTGAAAATACAGTGGATTATTACGAGTCACACGGTCATCGAACCTGTGCCAGAAGTTGAAACGATCATCCCCACAAATTTAACTTTATGCCTTTCAGCAATCTCATGGATTGTGTAAATGACAAGCATAAACAGTCGGCTAGATCCTTAATATATTTATTCATACAATATTCACAAATTTTTCATTGTATCTAATTATATTTATCTTTAACACATGATAGATATTTTATCGGTTGTTATTAAAGTCTTAGATAGAAAAGAAATCGTAAGAGATGGAAGAACTTTAACTGTGCAAAAATTTCTTATCACCAACAAAGAGTAATTTTAATTATCTATTATTCCTTATATTTTGTATGAACTTGAGATTAAATTTTTTTTTATCATTTCCTTGTTTTTTGAAGACACCAAATGATTGTGTTATCAATGTGGAATTCTTTTCTTAATAACAAGCGCCGACGTATTGTTGAATCCCTACACTCTTATCCAATTATTGTATGTAGAAGACTGAAAGTCAACTTCTATAATGGTATTTTTTCTTCCTCATAATATTACTTGTTATTATTTATCTTTTATTTTATCTTAAAGTTACTATTAAAAACTTTAGGTATTGCATTATCGACATGGTTAGATTTAGCAATTCTCGTTGATCCACCAATACACAAAGTTGCCGATCTAAAAAATTGGTAATGTGTTATCTTAGCCAAAACATATCTTTTGCTTCCACTGTCAATAGCATTATGTCAAAATCTTTTAAAATTTTGATGTTTTCATATTTATAATTATTATGTTACAAATTATATAGAAATTTTATAAAATTTTTATGTTTTCATGTTTATTATTATTATGTTACAGGGCACGATAAAATAATAAGGAAATCAAAAACCTTATTAGAGAACGATCTTACCTTAGATATAATCCTAATAAATCTTCCGGATCTCATCAGAAAATCACCAAAATCATGTTCTTAAATTCTGATAGCAAGGTAACTACATCTATATATTTTTATACAATATTTGGTTTGAAATTTTTTAATCGAAATCTTGTTATGGGTTATTTCCAGATATCATAGATTAAAGTTAAAATTTCCTTTCAACATATCTTGCAAAAAATACTAGTATATGGCATGTAAGAAATGTTTTCGCTCTACAGCTGCTATGTATGGAGTTCCGTTCACTTATAACTCTTGCAGGGAAAAACCTACCACTAAACCAAGGTTTCCATCATCTCTTTTCAATCTTCAATTTCTGCTTTTTCCTCCCAATCTGGATTTTGATTTTTTAACGTGACATTTTTACTTGCATGTCACGGGTGTGACTTTTTAACTCTCACTCGTCACCTCTTTACTAACATATATTCTGTTGTACATATAATAACTTTTTTGCTTTTTATTCTAACTTTTTATATAGGTGCTGATTTGACTTAGATTTGACCAACGAAATAGGTTGTATCACGGCTTCCATTTTTGGCGACCTTGCTGAAAAGCTTTTGAATTTCATCACCATTGAAGTTATGCAATATTACAATGAGGTTATATTTTTCCATCCATTTTTCTTTTACGTTTCCAATGTAATATGCCACCAATTATCTTTATATAGTTATTTCATTGATAGTTGACATTTTTACATTTGTATAATAAGAACATGGAATTACCTTCAGATAAGGTGCACACAGAATTGCAAAGCGAGACATTTCTTCTGCATGTCAAACCAGAAAACATTCAGTCATCGGATGCAATCCAACGATTTACAGTTGTTTACTACCGCAAAATTGATGATCACGAACTACAAAAGTCTTCGCTTTCACCCGCAAAAGATGACCAACTTTTAGCTGATGATCAACATGACGATGCTGAAATTACACCTCTACTTATTTCAGGTATTTTTCATTTGTCCTTTTTTATTTCATCTTTAGTGTGATCATCTGTTATTTATGTATCTAGCATTTTGTTTAAAATAATCTCACCTTATATCACGTAATATACTTTGATTTTTTATATCTTTAGAACATTTTGCTTAATCTTCTTCATCAGTCAGACAGTGCCTTAATAAAAGATTCAGCCATACTGAAAATAGTCCGCAGTCACTTACAGATATAATTATCAGTAATACTGAATTTGCCCCATAATCAAATACAGACGGTGATCATGATAACAAAAACCCTAAACTTTCATAAACTTTTTGCCAAAGAAACTGATCAAATGACTTTTGTAGCTTTTGTGCTTTTGCTTCATATTATCTTAAACTTTGATATTCTGGACATTGCATAATTCTTCTAGATATAATTCTCCATATCCACATGATGGTTTTTTTGTTGTAAATTCATGGTTGTTAATATTTTTAAATTACTTGGATCATAACCCTCTCTTGCTTTTTATTGGAATGTTTAATTTTATAGTATATTATATATATGTATATATTATATTATATATAATAAACTACTCTAACCACTTAAATACGCTTAAATCATTGATTAAATAATGAAATTGTATATAATTGTTAGCTATCTTTTAGAAAATTGTTCTCCTGTTTCTTAAATTTCTAATCGTTTAATTTTTTTTAGAAATCTGAAAGTTATACCTTTAAGATTTTCGCATTCTTATTCTACTGAAACAACATACTATACTCAATTTCTATCCAAAAATTGAAAATCTTACAGATTGAATTGAAATTTGACTTCTGCAAATAATTTGTATCACTACGTCTCCTGGTTTACTTTGAATAAAAAATCGTCTCATTAAGATGTCTAGACAAAAAGTTGTGCTCAAAAGAAACATGACTTTTCATTTTGTTAAAACAGTTAACCATATACAACTTCCATCTAGAAATTGAAAACCTTAAAGACTGAATTAAAAATTTTCTTCTTCAGATAATTTGTAGTCCTATGTCTTTAGTTTATTCCAGACTAAAAATCATCTCATTTCAATGTCTAGAGAAGAAGTAATGATGAAAAGAAACAAGACTCTTCATTTTGCAATTACTTTAAAGTGCACAGACCAAAATCGAGTTGCGGTTAACTATTAGAGAGCAAAATGTCTTGATGTGACAATTAAACATCACCCTAACAATTAGTGCTCACACCCATAAGCGAGAAAAGTCACGGGTGTGAGTGAATCACGCTTGTGCAAGAGCCACTAATGCCTGTGCAGGAGTCACGAGTATGAGTAAAACTCACTAGTGTGCATGCTTTTCAATTTCAATCCAAAAGTCAAAAATTTTCAACTTTATATTAAAATGGCAACAATTATTTTTTAATTTTTTTCACGCCATAAATTTCCAATTCATTCTATAAATTTTAAATTTTTTATTGAAAATTATTATATATATTACCTTCTAATTAAATACATTTATGTATGTCATATTAACAATAATTACTAGTCCAAAAACATTCATATTGGCTACTTAATCAAGTAACTATATGGTAAATTTGTATGCTAACATTATTATATATGTGTATTAAATATAATTGATTGATTATACTATGATGACTATTTGTTATATCAAAATAAATAATTTTCCAATTGGACGAAATACTTTTCTCTAATCCAAACTATATAATAATTAATAATAATCACAGTAATTATTAATAAGATAACATATCCACCAACTGTTGCTATTTACTACTTAATCATGCATATGCACCAATATATTTAACTTTATTTTAATAATAATAATAATAATAATACATATGCACCAATATATTTAACTTTATTTTATACATATGTATACATACATACATACATACATATATATATATATATATGTGTGTGTGTGTGTTTGTGTGTGTGTGTATAAAAATTATGTACAAATATATAATAATAGTATTTAAAAAATCTAATTAATATAAACTATTTTTCATTGTTGTACATATAGTGAAGTCACGGTTATGGCTTAATTTATTATATTATAATAATTATTAATCGTATCAAATTAAATTCTATTTCAACGAGACTAAAAAATACTAACTGATATAAAATTTATAATAATTATTAATATTTGTAATAATTAATAATACAATAACATATCGACCAAATATTAATATTGAATGAATGTAAACTTATTTTGTAGCACCTCACTCCCATAAGACACGTGCCTGACATTATGAGTGATATCTGAGATCATGCCTCGCGAGGGCGGCATGCTAGAGCACTCAATCAGTCAAAATTCGGTACAATTTTTTTTCTTTGAACAACAACATACCCACATTTTTCAAAAATCCATAATCTATTCGAGCCCACTTTATTCCATAAACATTTTTCAAATCATCATAATTTTGTTAATCACTAGGTCCCATTCTAGAAACAAAACATTCATAATCATAATTTCAATACAATATGATTACATTCATATACACATTGTATAATAATTTCAGAATACATTCCTTAGTACAAAATTTGCAAAAAATACAATTCAATACAAAAATAAAGAAATACAATACAGATGCGAACTGATCTCGACCTCTATCCCTGACTTACATGCAAGATGTATACTCCCGTTGATCTAACGGGGTACTCTTTAAGCCTGAAAAATCACATTGCAATTTTTGATGAGTTTTGCGAACTCAATAAGCGAACCATCATTGATGATTTCACCAGATCACATACACATATCACATATTTCACAGATATTCATTCAAATCATATTTATATTCCTGATATTCACATAACATGGTATCTCATATGATCACACAGTTCACGTAGCCAAGTATAGTAACAGTTCATATCAATTTATCACTCATTTTAGTTTTGCATATCATTCAATGGATTTCAATCTTATAATGCTATATGCATAAGACTCATATTCGTTCTTATTGTTATGACTAAGTGCCTATCATATACTTATACAAATACTGGCCCATAGGGCTCAATCAGAACAGAATCACGAAGCATAGCTCTACGTGCAAAATATATATCACAAAGCAAAGCTCTACGTGGAAGTGTTTCATACTGGCTACTCAAGTCACAACGACTTTATATGAGCATGCATTTTATAAAATGCATCAAATACTAATTATGCCATATCAGACAGTCACATATGATATTCAATTAGAAACTCATAATCATCATAACTAAGTCCGACATTTAACTTTTGTTGAGAATACACATATCATATAGGATTTCTCGTCAAATCAGAACACTTCTAATACATGCCCAACTATTAAACTCCTCGGACTTTATGTCCGGAATTTAAAAACAAATCACAAGTAGTTCAATAATATTGGAAGTTTAAACAAATCAAATCAATCCTAGGAAATCATCTATGTTGACTCATAATACACTCTAAAATGCTATTGCCTAGATGGTTTAGTAATGTCCGAATGGCATCCAATGAGTTCTTCTATGTCATATAAAACACATTTACAAATACCACACTTTTGCACATTTGTACAAATATTTCTTAATGCACACGTACTTATACAATATACACAATGCATGTTCAACGACAATTCTGGGGTACTTTATGGAGATCCTTATGAACAAATCATTCAGATATCAAAGCCCTCATTAATAACATGTATACTTATAATTAGGACCACTAAAAAGAAATGTGAAACCAATTACACAACTTCATTGACTACTTCAAATTTGTTTCCCATATACATACAGGTCAACTTTGCATAATAAATCTAATAAAGTAAATGAAAAAATTAGGTAACACTTCCTTCTAAAAAGTTATTTTCTCATGTCTTAAGTTTCTATTGACACCAAAATCACTCAATTTGGTTAAGTAATTTGGAGCATATGCCTAAAAAATTATCGGGTTGTTCATATTCAAAAACAATGTACTATACACAACTTCCATCCAGAAATTCAACATCTTAGAGACTGAATCATAATTCGACTTCTGGAGACAATTTGTATGCCTATATCTCTAAGTTACTTCAAATAAAAAATAATCTCATTTGGAATCCTATAAATCTAGATATAATCAAAATACTGAGGGGTGTTTAGTAAAACAACACCGGTTCATACTTTTCCAACCGATACCCTAACTTTAATTCGATCAATCTTTTTCAAGTCAAAACCAAAAGCTATACATTTTTATGGAGAGATATATGAATGTGTTATGAATCCAATGCTTCAAACATTATATCATTTGGAGCTCTAGAGAAGAAGTTATGATCAAAAGAAATAAGATTGTTTAGTAAAAGAGAAAATCTCAAATACACGATCGTGATTAAGCATGAAGGTGCAAATTTCTCTTCACCTCCAAAGTCGCCGTCGTGCTTTTGGACAATGGAGCTTTTTGGCTCACCCTTAATGTCACTATCATGCTTTTGCATGACGGTGCTTTTTCGCTTCTTTTTCTTCACCGACATCTAAAGTTCTAAACTCTATAACTTTTGTTCCAGAACTCTAAAATTTGCAAGCTTTATATAAATGGAAAGCTAAAAGAAAGACCTACAACTTTCATAAAGACAATTTTGTCAAAATCCACCTAGATAAACACAAAAAAAATCATGGAAGTTCAGATCGAAAATTCAACTCTCACTGTTCATTCCTAGAAATTTTTTCAAACAACTTCCACTTTTCAAAAACCAACACTTCAATTTAATCTACTCCACTTCACTAAACTCATTCAACAATCTGATACCCTTTCAATTGAAATGCACGCCAACCAACTATTGCATATATATTTATTCACTCATATTATGCATTTACAACCTTGATTGAGTTCAATCAATGATCACACATCCTTAACAATTAAACAAAAAAATAAACATGATACATAGAACAATCGTAATTAACATAATAGAAAATTAAACAAATGATCAAAAATACTGACCACACTAATTCAACCAAACGATAAAATAAAACAAATTTATTCACAAACAGTCAAAATAATCAAACAAAAATTAGAAATACAATACTAAGATGTAGGCCGACGCTTTCTACTGTGACGATTCAAATTTGCCAACAAATCTTCGATCTCCACGATATCTTCCTCAATCTTTTGCAATCTTGCATCCAATTGTCTTTCAAAAATAGTTAGTTGATTCATTAATAATTGATATTCAACAGAAGTTGGTGCAATGGTACATCATGTACCTTCATGTTCTGAACAACCTTCCCTTTATGTACCTTTACCTCTTTCCCACTGACAGTGCTCACTAGCTGGAGCCTTTGTTGCCTCATCACTAATAACAATATAATGACCACCTTGTCACTTCGCAATCTTCATTGACACCAAAGACTGCAAGTCTAATCTATAATTCCCTAAAACTAACTACATACTTGTTATGTCAGTTAGTAAATGTAAATGCTATGCAATTTAAGTTATAAATGCCCTAACAACTATTTTCCCAACATTAACTTTCGCTATATCCAACATGTGTTCACTTAACCACAAACCAAGATTAAACTGTTTGCCATACACCCTGCACCATGCACCACAATACAATCAATTCAAATTTTGAAACTGAACCCTAGCTATCTCCTCTGCCAAATATTATGCAAGTTAAAAACTTATGAAGATAACGTAAACTAGATCCACTAAAGCTAACGATTTAGACCTAATTAGAGGAAAAAATATTTCTAGAATTTGTAACTTCACTCCAAAATTCTCTAGGTCTAAATTCACCGTCATAATCGTATAGCATTCACCATCACTGTGTGGAAATCCAAACATATCATTCAAATCATTCAAACCAATAGCATGCATCCTATTCATTAACCTAAATATCAACAACATCCTCCCTATAGGTTAATTTTAAAGTTGATAAAAATTATAGGGTTAATTCAACATATGATTTTTCCTAAAATTTGTGAATCTATCCCATCCTATGTTATGCAATAATTCATTGACTCAATTTCTGATTCCTAACTCATTTATAGCTACATGATCAATGAACCTATTTGGCATAATTGGATGATCTTTTAAACTTACATACCTTGACTAGTTATCCCCATTGGTAAAATGAAGACATGAATTACCTAAATCAATGACATCACCCACTTCAAAGGATGAAGATGACCCAAATCTCGTACAGGGCATCACTAAATAACAATCAGAAATCAAAATATTTTCACTAATCTCAAACTAAACACAACAATTTATCACTTTATTAGATTTATATTACTATAGGATTTGATGTTTGTCAATTATATTTAACTAGGTATAGACTTAAAATGTAAATTGTTATTCTTCATAAAAATTATCTTAACATTAACTGACAGACCCATACAATTTTATGCCTATCCACCCTATTAGTACATTCTAAATCTAACCTAATAAACCTTCCAATGTAACTCAAACCAAACAGATTTACCCTATATATAAAGTCACCATAAAAATTGTGAACCGTTGATCACTGTGAGAACAAAGCTCAATCCAAATACAACGACTAATTCTACATCTAACATATCGAATTACCAACATAAAAAATGTTATTTTCTTCGACGGTTAAAAATAATTACGTGTTAAGAAGTAAAATATAAAAAATTACCTAATTAGCAACTTGCAACGTGCATGGCTGAAAGAACCAAAAACGATGATAACAACAGTTGAATGCCCACCAAGATTCCCAGAACGTTATTTTAATAGGAGAGAAGAAAGGGACAATTTGCGGCGTGACTTGGGGCTTAGCCTCACTTAGGTTAAAAACTCCTAACCCCTCACCGCTTACCCAAATCCAATATAAAAAAATTAAAACTTTTCTCTTCTTTCATTGTGATTAACGCAGTCATACTGTTTTTCTTTTTTAATTAATTAAATTATTATTTTTCACGATAAAAAAATGCAGCTGTTAAAATTTACTAGACCAAAACTTTTTTGATTTATTTCAAATTTACTTAATTTAATTTAGCTACTTAAGATCTGTTAAGAATTTATCAATAACGATATGAGTAAAATAACTCACACCTATGACTTCCTTAATTTATTTGTTACTTAAGACTTAAATAATTCACAGCCATCACTCTAATTTTAATAATTTACACCCTTAAGTTTTTTTTAGATTTCTTTACTCTTCGCATTTATTTTAAAATTAAAAATATATAATTTTAGTTTAATTAAAAATCTTAGAAATTAAATTATAATCTCACTTCTTCAGATAATTTATAGTCTTATTACTACAAATTAAAAATTGTCTCATTCTAATCCAGAAAAAAGTTTCAATCAAAACTGTTCAACTTGTACAATGCTCTCTAGTGCATTAAACTAACACTCAAAGAAAATCACAACTGTGCTACGCTCACTCACAACTGTTTAAAAGTCACCGGCACGCAACTTTTCACTGAATGACTTAAGATGACTAAGATTTTTAATATAAATTAATAAATTTAAACATTCATAATCTTCCCACAAAATTTTAAATTACACAACATTTATTTTTTCTCAGCTTATTTCCTTTTTATATTTTACCATTTATATTTTCAATATAATATATTTAAACTTTTTTATTAAATTTACCTTTAATATTTTAAATTTCTATAATTTAATTATTACTTTTTACTAATTACAATTTTAGAATATTTATAGTTTAATAATAAATTATTAATAGAACATTATTATTGCGCATCTGTGCAGTATTACTGTACTCCATGTTTTAAAAATCGGACCGAAACGGCTAGTTTGACCGGTGACCGGTCGGCTATTCGGTCTGGTTCACTCTTAAAAATCGGTTCTCAATTGAACCTGTAACACCCCACTCTCGCAAGACACGTACCCGACATCTATGGTAATATTCGAGTACATACCCGCAAGGGTGGCATACTAGAACGATTATTCAATCAAAATTTATTAAAAAAAACTTCTGTTTCTTTAAAACAAGGTACACCTTAGCGGAAATCACTAATTAAATCGGGCCCATGTCATTTAAAAATATTTCCATTTACAAGTTACAATTATTACAAACAATAGTATTCAACAGTCACTTGGGCCCATTTCAAATACACAACGCTTGAAATCATAAAGTCATTTCATTATCAAATTATTCATATACACTTTGTACAATTTTTGCAGAACATAATTCGAAAATAAAATCAATAAAGACATATGCATGTGCAAACTGATCCTGACCCCTAACTCATGCTCATTTGTAGTGGTTGTACTCCAGTTGGTCTAATTGGATAACTCCTTTGAACTTGAAAAGCAACGGTGCAATTTTGATGAGTTTTGCGAACTCAGTAGAGTAACTTTCCTCGATAGTTCACTCATGTCATAAAATGAGATCAATTATAACATGTAATCATATAACTCAACTCCACTTAACAAATATTAAATACTATCACTGATAAATCATTTCTCAGAT
>JANVCL010363667.1:0-17206 GCA_026546855.1 Erythroxylum incrassatum
TTCATCGTTGTCTCCAAACATCCACGTCTCATCAGAGGTTGTCTTGAGCATTTCATCAAACACTTTATCTACTACTGTCTTCCCCTCCAAATTATCCTTGTCCTCAAGGATGAGAGACGATATTTCAAATGAAGCTATACCGAAAACGTCATCCGAACTTTCAGCGAACACCTTGTCTTTAACGTAGCTTGATTCACGAATAGGTTTGATCTTCGTTGTGACGATGTTGACGCTTTCCAGCATTTCATCGAACACTTTAGGTTTATCATGTGGCTGGTTCGGATTTGTGGAGTCTGGCAGTAGATCCAAGATCTTTCGAAGAAGAAGAGTGTTCTCGGCACAAGACGAAATAAGCTTGGTGAAACCATGGTGGATGGCCTGAATGTTATAGTGTATGGCCTGAATGTTATCATCGAGGGCGTCGAAATGAAGTTGGTGTTGATGCTCTGCCATCTACGCAGAGGTTCAATGAAAGCACCAATGTTATGAGTGCTTAATGAACAGTAATGAGAATGAAACCCAAACCAGAGAAATAGTGGTGATTGATATTGATAGTCGGGAAAGTTACAACGTATTTTGCTCAAATCAACGAAGAAAACAAGAAAAAGGATGAGAAAACATCAGAGAAAAGGATGAGAGAGTGAGACATCACAATTCAGTACAAAACAGGTATGAGAGCGTTCTTAGGCACAGCTAGGAATATATGCAGTACAATTCGCGTGAGCAATTCGGTTATTCCTTGCCAACAGCATGCGTAGAATCCAGTGCGTAGCCAACCAATTTCTTTGACAGCTTCCTCTCACGTGTGCTTCTCCTCAAGGCTGGGTCATTGGTTAGTTCCTCGTGATTGGGCTTATGTATACTGGCCTATTCATAACAGTTACATGGGAAAAAAAGTTTTTAAATATAGAACAAAAGAAAAAAAAATTAGGGGGAACAAAAAGTGCCAAACCGAAGATCAAGGTTATGGTAAATATAACATAACCGTCTCCAGAAGCTTCCCAAGCGCACGTAAAAATAAAACCCTACTAAACCCCTAAGTAGTAGCTTACACTCAGTCAGTAGTGTTGTTTAACTTGGGGTTTCTGCTTTCCGACTCTCGCTCCATTGTAGCTGCCACCACTCACCTCACCTAAGTTTAGCTCAGTCATGCACACACTGTCAAGACGTTCTGTTTCTTCTATCCTTCGAACCGGAGGTCATCGCTACCGCAGCGTGGCTGCTGCCTCAATCTCCAGCACCTTTCATTTGGCCGATTCGGTACTTTATAACCCATTTCCTTTATTGTAATTCTTGTGATTTTTGGCTGTTGGGGTAGTTGTATATGATTGTGGTTCTATTACTTATAAGCTAACTGTATTATGGGTTTAGGCGAATTTTATGTGTATGAATTTGATTAAAAATACAGATTTGCAGAACATTCTCTTTTTCACCGTTGGTGAATCATTAGTTGTAGGTGACCTGAACTTGATATTAGGATAACAATTACGTCAATGTCGATACTTTTTGTTAGTTTGATTGCTTCATTGTGGGTTGCATTTGTTTGTTTTTCGTCTTCATTTCCGAATGCTTTCATTGCGACTGTTTCCTAATTGTGATTTTGTTGGTGTAAAAAGCCAGTTTACCTAAGCAACTGTATATTTTGATTGAACACTAAGCAGGCAGTAGATATTGAAAGCAAATCCAAATGGTACTCGATGGTTACCACCGGGAGAACCTTACCCAACAAAATTAGCTCATTCTCTCCATTACATTTGAATGGTGGCTTGTTTTTGGGTCACCGATATGAGTCAACGGCAGCCGAATCTAGTACATTGTCTCCTCATCTTTCAGTTGGTGAAAAATTCGAGTACCAAGCAGAGGTATGTACCCAAACTGTAGGCCAATATATTATGCATTTAACGAATGTATCATATATTTTATGTATGTTCTCTTCATTTAAAAAATGTTGACAGGTTAGTCGTCTCATGGACCTTATTGTTAATAGCTTGTATAGCAACAAAGAGGTGTTCCTTCGGGAGCTTATCAGGCATGTTGAGCTTTTATACTTCTGTTCTAATTTCATCACTGATTTCGAATTATTTTTGCAATATTTTGTATCCACAATATCATGAGCTTGTATAATAGATACCTGGTGTATATAGGTTATATTTCTAGTCAAATGGGCCACATCTCAAATTAAACCTCTTCGTCATGTAAAGATATAAGCTGTTTTAAGCTCAATGCCACAATTAGTGTAAGATAAACAGATTTCAGTTGATAATAATGTTTCAATTCTGCATTTTCACCTTATCAAACCTAAAGCTGTGTGAAAATAAAAAACAATTAATTTTCACATCTTTTTCTCTCCCAACCTCTTCCGCTCTCTTCATAAGTAGATGACGGTAGTTCAAGCTAATGTCTAATGTGTGAATTTTGTATCTACAGCAATGCAAGTGATGCCTTGGACAAGTTAAGATTTCTTAGTGTGACTGATCCTGAACTATTGAAGGAGGCAATTGATTTTGACATTCGTATTCAAACTGACAAGAATAATGGAATTGTAACTATCACGTAAGCTTGTTAAACTGCATAAACTGTTGGTTCTTAATCTTTCTTTTTGTATGTGATTCTAAGATGTTTGTCTTTTATAGTGATTCTGGCATTGGTATGACTCGACAAGAGCTTATTGACTGTCTTGGAACTATAGCACAAAGTGGAACTGCAAAGTTTTTAAAGGCACTAAAGGTATAACCCTTCTTGAAGCACCAATTTCCTACTGTTTTCTACTTTTATCGTACCCACTACATTTTTGTGATTAAATTCTGATAGTTTCAGAGAAAATGCTACAGGATAGCAATGATGCAGGCGGTGATAACAACTTAATTGGTCAATTTGGTGTGGGCTTTTATTCAGCTTTTCTCGTTGCTGATCGAGTATAATGCTAACCTAGACTGATTAACCTTTTGATATTCATGTTGTTGTATGCATTGAATATTGAAGTTTATATTCCGGTTGGTTGATGGATCTTATTTTACACAAGGTTGTTGTCTCTACAAAAAGCCTCAAGTCTGACAAGCAGTATGTATGGGAAGGAGAGGCCAACGCTAGTTCCTATAAAATACGAGAAGAGACAGATCCTAAAGAGCTTATTCCTAGAGGAACACGCCTTACTCTGTATCTTAAAGTTTAGACCTTTTCTTTTTCATTTTCAGTTTTTTTCTGGAAGTAGCGGATTCTACATGCTCAGTAATCTTTGAAGTTTATGTGCAACCTCTTGTCTTCTTGTCAACTTTCAGCATGATGATAAAGGATTTGCAGACCCTGAGCGTATCCAGAAGCTTGTGAAGAACTATTCACAATTTGTTTCATTTCCTATTTACATTTGGCAGGAAAAGGGATTCACAAAGGAGGTAGAACTTTTCTTGATGTATGTAGTGTGAAATCTGTTGTACTTGAAACAGATGTCTTCGTTCTTGATTCAGACATGGAGTCTTGGAACTGTAAATTTTTTCTATTTATCAAGTGTTTATTTATTATTTCTTGTTTTATTGCAGGTTGAGGTTGATGAGGATCCAGCTGAAGCCCAGAAGGAAGAACAAGACGGCACAACTGAGGTATAACAATCATCTTCCACGGTTCTTTATTAGTTATTGCAATGGCTTGTTGCGATTGCCCTTTTGCATTTTAACAGAAAAAGAAGAAAACAAAAACTGTTGTGGAGAGGTATTGGGACTGGGAACTTGCTAACGAGACTCAACCAATATGGGTGAGTTAAACAGCTAAAGATCGGTTGATTATGTTGTTTATTAATGCTTCTACAAAGGCTCTGGTTTATTTTTTTAAATATCTGCAGCTTCGCAATCCTAAGGAGGTCTCCACAGAGGAATACAATGAATTTTACAAATTAACCTTTAATGAGTACTTGGAGCCTTTGGCATCTTCTCATTTCACTACAGAGGTAACAAATTTTGCAGCTTCCATTGACTATAGAGTATCTCTTTACAGAAATCACTATTCTATGTTTTGTTTCATTTGGCTTATGTCAGTCTTGTGAACATGTAAATTCATACTTTTGTTGAGCTGAAGAAGGCTGGTTGTAGGGTGAGGTGGAGTTCAGGTCTATACTATATGTCCCAGCAATTGGCCCAACAGGGAAGGATGATATTGTGAACCCGAAAACTAAAAATATTAGGCTTTATGTCAAAAGAGTCTTCATTTCAGATGATTTTGATGGGGAACTGGTAAGTAGAAACTTCTTTCCCTAATATCTTGAAGGATTCATTACTTGGTTACTCATTCTTTTCTCTTCTTGGTGAATTAGTTCCCACGATATCTAAGTTTCGTGAAAGGTGTTGTGGACTCGAATGATCTTCCTCTCAATGTCTCAAGGGAGATTCTTCAAGAAAGTCGTGTTGTATGTAGCTTCCATGTGTTTATTTGCTAAAACTTTACAAGAGTTCTGTAAGTTTTCTTCTTGTGTTGGCTAATCCTCACTAACATCTGTTATTATTGTCTTTCAAGGTTCGAATCATGAGAAAGCGCCTTGTTAGAAAGGCTTTTGATATGATTTTGGGAATTTCCATGAGTGACAACAGAGAAGTATGTTTTTTGTCATCCTCTGTTTTGGATTTTGTTTTCTAGTTTCTTATTCTCTTTCAAAGTTTCCTTTTATGACTCTTGGTTTTCCCCTCTCCCTTCCCATTCCCAACCTCAAAAAACTAAAATAACATGCACGTGTATGCCTAAAAAAATGCAAGCCATGTCATGCTTACCTGCACTTGTTGCAGCATATTCAATTAGTCAGAATGCTCATTAACATCTTAAACATTTTGTGAGCAAATTTTATTTCAGTTGTAAACAATAATTACTTATCGTAAATTAATCATATATTACACTGAGTGGAGACTTCCTTCTTATTTGAAAATGCATCTTTTTTTCCCCCCTCTCTCTTCCTGTTGTAGGATTATGAAAAGTTCTGGGAAAATTTTGGTAAGCACTTGAAACTGGGATGCATAGAGGACCGTGAAAATCACAAGCGTCTTGCACCACTCCTTAGATTCTTCTCTTCCCAAAGTGAAGAAGAAATGATCAGTTTGGATGAATATGTCGAGAACATGAAACCCAAGCAGAAGGATATCTATTACATTGCTTCTGACAGTGTGACCAGTGCCAAGAACACGCCTTTCTTGGAGAGACTTCTTGAGAAGGATCTTGAAGTAAGTGCTTGTATTTTTGAAACGAAGATATGCTTTTAGGTTGGTCACATTGTACTATGGCTACTCCTTTGGTATCCATGCAGGTGTTGTTTTTAGTTGATCCCATCGATGAGGTGGCCATCCAGAATCTCAAAGAATACAAAGAGAAGAAGTTTGTTGACATTAGCAAGGAAGACTTAGATTTAGGTTAGCTTTTACAGACCTTGTTGGTGGATATTTCTGTCCTATGCTTTCTCTTCTTTCTCTTGTACTCTGTATTGATATAAACCATTCGCTTGGACCAGACTGCTACCTTCTAAAGTTCTATAATTTTTGGCCTCCTGAGTTACCTATCGAGCAAATTGTGATGAAACAATGGTCTCATATAGAGTTTAAGTTGGTATAGTTTTCTTGTTTGGTAAATTTTTCAAAATGCTCTTGGTCTTCCGTTGGATTTGGGAAATATTTTAAAGTATATTTGGTTGCCATCTGTTTCTAGATTAGTTGGATTTAAATAACTTGAGTTTTGCAGGTGACAAGGATGAGCAAAAAGACAAGGCGATGAAGGAGGAGTTTGGGCAAATGTGTGATTGGATGAAGAAACGTCTTGGTGACAAAGTTGCAGGTGTAGAAATCTCAAATCGCCTGAGTTCATCACCATGTGTTCTTGTATCGGGCAAATTTGGTTGGTCTGCCAATATGGAGAGGTAGAGTGCTCTTGTGCTTATGCAGGAATCTGCATCACTTTCAGTGTTTGCTTACATGATACTGAACTTATTGCAGGCTAATGAAAGCACAAACTGTCGGTGATATGTCTAGCTTGGAGTTCATGA
Organism: Erythroxylum incrassatum; assembly: GCA_026546855.1. Taxonomy (NCBI): domain Eukaryota; kingdom Viridiplantae; phylum Streptophyta; class Magnoliopsida; order Malpighiales; family Erythroxylaceae; genus Erythroxylum; species Erythroxylum incrassatum. Next base: position 6,011 of record JANVCL010363667.1, read on the forward strand.
GAGGTAGAAGGGTGTTTGAGATCAATCCTGAACATGCAATAATTAAGAATTTAAATGTATGGTTTATACTAGCCACTCCTGCCACTCTTACTTCCCTCTGCACATCTCTTTCTCTGCTCTTCCTTGTCTCTTTCTGATGTATATGCATGTGAATACAACTGGACAATAAGTGACTGACTTCCCATATTGACGGCAGGATGCATTTAGGACTAAACCAGATGATGATGATGCTTTGAGAGCTGTGGATCTTCTCTACGATGCAGCTCTGGTTTCTAGTGGGTTTACTGTGAGTATATCCTATTTGCTCGACTATAGTCAAAGATATTTGAGAGAAGTTCTTGGTTAGGTCTTGGAAATATGGTCTTGTACGATTCCTCAGTAGACTGCTCTGTATAACCTTAAATTTGAAGTAATCAATTTCTGATCGTGCAGCCTGAGAATCCAGCACTACTTGGCGGAAAGATATATGAGATGATGGGCATGGCTTTGTCAGGGAAATGGTCAAATCTGGCCAATAACCAGCACCCCGTAGCTTCGCAACCTAGGATACCAGAAACCTTAGAAGCTGAAGTGGTTGGGCCAGTTGAAGCTGATGATCAGAAATAGTTTTTGTAGCTCATTTGCAGGCTTCTACTTTGCACATATAGTCTCTATGGTGGATTATTAGGGTCTACTCCACTAATGCCAGAGGCAAAGTAGTCTAAAACTTGGATGCTGGCTGAGTTTTAGAATTTTGCTAAATTATTACCCGTATTTGTTCCTAATATTTCATATTTATTAGGAACAAATATGAAAGCAGCTTTGGGATGCAAATTGGATCCAGAACTAGTTTGTACCATTCAACATTTGGAGAAAAAGGAATGAGCAAATAATAAACCTGAGTTATGAGTAGGCCATGTGATTGAATCATATTGTGTAGGATTGGGATTGTAAAAGTACACAAAATGGCTTAAAGTAGGGTTTATAGTTTATTGGAAGGAAACCTCTCTTGCTTAAGAATTGACTTTCAAGTCTTAATTTTGACAAGAAAAACTAAATATTTATGTCATTGTGGATTAATTTTCCTAATGTACCACTTAAATATTAGAGGCCTACGTCGCTTTGCTAAGAGTATGAAGTGTCCAACCTATATGGACGATGTCCCAACTTCACTTAAAAGAATCGATTATCCAAGGTTATGCAAATAGATTGACTTTAAAAAATCCTATATGAGAAAACCAAAGTTAAAATACTAAATGTAAACTCTAACCTTATTCTAAAAATCATCTTCCTCTCTTTCGATGGAAGCTAATTTCAACCATTTGTTATCATAAATGGAGACCCATATGTAGGGTCTTTTAGAAGGGGAAGAGTGAAGAAATCTTAAACACCAACTCTACCCTTTCCCTCAATCCTAATATTGTACCTTTGGACACAAACTACTAACCCACCTACTCTCAGTACCCCCTCCTTTATAACTAGCAATAGCATTCTTTCACAATCCCTCTTATCTCTCCCTTAGTGGTTGAAGTGTTCCTAAAGGCTCTCACAAGTTTTAAAACATTCAAAGGACTATGGAAAAAGGGTACATGTCGCTAATATGCCTTAAATAGAAATGAATAACCGATATTATAGATTAATAATTCAATGGAGTTTTCACCCTACCTTATCATCAAAAAATAAAGAAACAAATTCTTAGAATAGAGGAACTATAAAATCGTAAACAAAGAACAAATCTTAGGATATATAAGGGAAGGTATTAGGCACCCTACTAGTATATGCGGTTATCTAGACGTATGATAGATTTCAGATATTGGGACAAATTTAAAGAATACGTACGTGATGAGTGAGAAATAAGTGTAAACGTGTATCTATTTATTTATAAGTATCAAAAAAGAATAATTTGACTAAATTTTGATTAAGAAAGAAAATAAATGATTTTGACATAAGATATCGCTAATCTTTTAAACATGGTATAAAAAATGAATTTAGAAAAGATTATTTAAATGTTTTATTTAAGATATGGAAAAATAAAACAAAATGAAATAATCTAAATAATGAACTACGACTGTGAATTTTGGTTTTATATGATGTAAGAACACTATGCAGAAGACCTAACAGTAAAGTTCTCAAAATGAAATTAAATTAAAAAATATAAAGGTATTCATGAAATTTGTGAGATAATAAAATCTTAATAGACAAAAGTTGAAAGGGTTGGTTTAAGGAAAAACAAACTTGAAATGGATTGAGTGTTGGTTTATGCCCTACAACTAATCACTTTGGTTGTCGTTTAGTGAAAATTATTTATAGGCATTCTTTATCTTGTACATATTTAAATTTATATGATAAAGTTCACAGAATAATTGTACATTGCAAATGAAATTATAATTATGAGATTCATATTGTTTTTATGTATTATCCTTAAATTGTTCATAGTCATTGTTTTATTAAGATTGGATATTTAATAAAATGCTAAAAGACTAGCATACGTTATGTTTTTCCTTATAAAGAAAGTAGTTGATCTCATAAGCTAAAGTATAAATATACTTAAAAATATATATGAGTGCTTGTTAGAGAATAAGTTCACTAAACATACTCGATATGAAAATTTTATTTGTAACATTATTTATATGTATATGGAATTCTCAATGTGATGATTATATAAGTGATCCTTTGATTTGAGGTCACCAAAATTATCTTGTATAGAGATTGCTATATTTTAATATTACTTATGATTTATTTAATCAGAGGTTAGTCAATCAGTAGTCATTGGATATAACATGAACTATATGGAGATAGTTGTGTGATCAAAATATGATTCATCACCCTAAAGTAATTAGGGAGAAAATTTCATTATTCTCAATTAGTATTGATTCAGGAATTCCTTGGGCAATGTGGAATGATAATTTTTAAATATTTTACAAATGTCATTAATTGAATCGATGACTAATAACAGAGAACTAATATAATTGAACTCAAAATATAGTAGATATTAATTTCATACTTTATGTCTAATCGGAATATTATATGATGAAAGGATTAAATTATTGTAATGCCCCAATATATACTATAGAAGTATTATAGTATGTCTAGGGTGTATTAAGAAGTGAACAAAAAGAATTAAGTGCATCTAAGCATAGTAAGAGACATAATGGTAATTAATTTAAAAGACAGGGGTAAATTGGTAGTTTCTTCATTTAGGCATTGGTATGAATAATTATATGTGAGTTATGGACTAGAATGAAACCAATTGATGACTTTATATGCCAATGTGGGAATTAAAGGAAGAAGAAGGACCAAATGTGTAATTTTGCCAAAAATCAACATATGGACCAATAAAATTGAAACATGTGTGTACGACTAGAAACTTCTTGAAGTGGGGGGTAAAAAAGTGAGGAGAGGAACATGTAGAATTTTCTGTTCTCACCTCTTTTCCATTCCATCTCCTTAATCGCATCATTTTACACAATGAATCAAGCTAATCCTAGGCAAAAATCAAGGTAAAAGTTTGTGGTTTTTCTTCTTATCTTCGTCTTTCTTTCTTTGCTCATGAAGAGTTGGAATTATAAGGTTGGATATGGGGTTGAGATATATATTTTTGATGCTCTAGTTGGTGAATTAAGAAAAGCCAAAGGGGAAGAGTACTAAAAGAAGAGCTAATTGGCAAATTTCAAGGTTGGGGACTCCACTTAGTTAAATTTTGTATTTTTGTATATTTGAGTGTGTACAAAGATTTATTTGGGCATGGAATGGTGATTTGGTGTTACTTTGCATGAATTGGTTGAATATGACAAGAGATAATCACATTTAGTGAAATTCTATCTTAGGTTCTCGGTTCACTCGAACCAATCTTATTATTTTGGCTATAATTAGGCCTATAGACTCCAAATTGGGTGATTATAACTCGAAATGGAACTTAATACGTAGAAATAAAAATCTCTAGGAGATATTAGGATCTAATTCTAACTTTACAACATCGAAAATTGAGATCGAAAATGGTGACCTGATGCTGCCTTGTATTGGAGAAGTTTGTGATGTTTGGTACTTATCTCATGACTTAGAAGTCCAAATGACCTGATCTTTGATGATATGTAAATTAGAGACATGAGGGAACAAATGTTTAAAAGAGCTCAAATCCTAATTTTAATGTTTGGTAAGTGACAATTATAGAACAAGTAGAGGTTGTCATGTGATTTGCTTCTGGACTGATTTGTTTGCCTATTTTTAGCCCCACTATCTGCTTAGCACATTTTGCAATATTTTAAGTGCTTTGCTTCCATTTTTCTTTCAATGAACCATATTGAAACCTTTTTTTAATGTTTACGAAAATTTGCAAACATCTAGAAATAAATGAAATATGACTTACCATATTTAAATGGGGGTAACTAAACATTGATATACATATATATAGATGATTTATATGCATATTTATTGCTGATATGTATATAGTATGATTATATAAGTGTGATTTTGATACCATTTGGTAAGTTATAACTTGCATGTATGAACTCAAATACAGATTTTATGATTTTAAATAGATATCATATGGCATACAATATATTAATCGTGAAAGTGGCAAATGATTAAAGGAAAATGTTACAATGCCTGCTTCATTATCATGTTGATAGATAGATAGGCATGCTTATAGGGTTAAAGTGCAGCGGCTTCAGTTTGACATCACTGATGTCTTTATTTTGAGACTATAATGTCTCCACAGATTGATACCTTTAGGTATCTATAGCTCGATGCCTTCAGATATCTATAGTTTGATATCTTCGGATATCCACAGCTTTCGTTATATACATCGACAGGAAATGTGCAAACTTAACATAAAAAAGAAATCTAGTAGTCATAAATAATAGATACAACATGACAACAAGAATAATTTTTACTGACGAGCTTTGAACATCAATATTTGACTTATAAATGTGCATTCTAGTATATGGATAATATATTGAAGCATATTTGCATTATGTACTTTGTTTAATTATGTCATCATTGTATAATGAGTTTATGATATTTATGAATGTGTATGTGCTTGGTGGATGATTGCTGTGAGTGATCATTCAAACTAAGTGTTTCCCACTAAACTTTCAAGCTTAGCACTGGTGTTAATCCGTGTAGATCCAAGTAATAGGAGTAAGGCACAATAATCATCTGCAAGAACCATGGCCAGCTGTTGGAAGTAAAAGTACTTTTGGATGTGTTTTTTGATTAAAGAATAGTTGTATATGTAATGAAGGAAATTGAAGTTTTTTAACAGTTCGTAATTAAGAATTTAATTGTGTGTAATATCTCTTTTGGATTACCATATTAATGTAATGATGTAATACTACTTTTAAATGATATTGTTAAGGAATATGAAATTTTGTAATATTTACATGTACAACATTGAATAAAATTATATGTCATGAATGTATGTACAAGAATTTTTAGTGCAATGTGAGTAGGTGATTGTAGGTTCCATATAGGAGATGTTAAAATTACACAAAAAAATCATGCACTAACATTCTTAAATATTTGAGTGGTTATGATGTGTTGCTTGGTGTCAATCTTGATTTATGATTATAAATTGCTTAATTGAAAAATTAATGATAAATTAAAATGAGTTTTAAGTTATCTAATTATAATTATAATTATAATTATTACTAATATATTTGGAAACCTAATGAATCTCATATAAAGAATGGGTTGAACAAAGCAAAATTATTTTAATCCAGTTGGATTTGATTGTAAAGTTTGAGAAAATTTATGATTAAATATGTGATATTTAATAAATAAGGATTAATATGAAATATTGAATCTCATTTGGTTATAATTGATATTTAATTAGAATTTTTTAATTCTAATTAAAATTTAATTGAAATTAGAATTTAATTTTAATTAAAGTACTAAACTTATTATAAATAGGCTTAAGTTCTAATGAAGTTAGCACTTTTTGTTTAACCCTCTTTGTAAGAGTTATAAAGTTCTCTCAACCCATATTGTGGATACCGTTAGAGGACGAACATTTGTGTGATTATGGTGGTTAAGACAAATCGATTGCGAAAATGGTTCGAGGAACACGATAAAAAAAATCAAATTTTAGAATAAGGTACGAATTACGATTCAGATTTTGTTATGATTTATATTTTAATCATTTTATAGAATTAAATAAATCTTGATTTTTGGAAAAAAAAATATATGAAAAAATTTCATAATTATTTCATTGCAATCGGGATCAGATCATGACCTAGTTTTCTAATAATGGTATTAGAGTCAGGTTGACGAAGTCTGGTGAATAAATATTCATGAATTTAGGTCACAGTGACTCAAATGACTTTGCAAGAGCTATAGGTTGAGGGGGAACTAGTTCGATATGGATAAATCTACTTGTAAAGGAGAGATGTTAGAAATTCACAAATGAAATCATTTCATATCAGAAAGAGTCATATGGATAAACCCTAATGTTTGGAAAACTTTTAAAACTTCCCCTAACTTGACAAAATTATTCACGAAGTTTAGCCTCCATCAGGGAGATGTTTCGAACATTTTTCTAAACGTTAAAGTTTATTTTGAACATTTTGCGAACATTTGAGTTCATTTTAAATGTATTGAAATGTTAGAGTTCAACTCAAATTTTAGTATAGACATTGGGGTTAAATTGCTCTTTTTGTGGATTAAATATGAAAAGATTTTTAGAATAATGCCGTATAAACCCTAACCCACTTAATTAGACATCCTAATTAAGGCTTTTAGAGTTTCTTAATTCCCTTTATTAGAATTAGGCTTAGGTTAGCTATTGCCAAAATGAGTTGGACTAATTATTTAAATAATTGGCTCTTATCACTTCTAAATTATTTAATATTTTAAGTTTAGTCAATATAGGATACTCTAACACTTCTCTTCAAATGTAATTAAAATTATACATTCAATTATCACTTGAAATAAACGCAATATAATCAAATCGGATTGTTAAGACTGGACATTTAGACGGATGACTATCTGACTCTAATACTATATTAAAATTGACATTAAATTGATATTTAAATAGTTAGCTCTTATTATTTACAAATTTTTTAATATTTTCATGTTTATTCAATTAGACGCCATAACACCAATCCTGTTTGGCTCTCAAAGTTGTCTTACGTAAATCTCTTTCTTTTAGTTTGTTTTTGGTGGCTTACACGATTTGTGGTTCTGCAATGAGTGAGTTCCCTCCCAATTTGGATGACGGTAAATTTTGGCTCCCATCTGGTATTTTCGTCAACGAAATAGGCCCCTCCAAGTATGGCTCTCTCTCTTCGTGGACAACCACCAACATGCTCGGCATTTCGCTGCTTTCTCTCTTCTTCAAAATCATGCTCTGTCCAACTGCCGCAAACCTACTCAATATCTTGCACAGGTTGTTTAGTTTTTGAAGCTTTGTGACGCGTATTTGTGTTAACAGTCTTGCATGGATTTTTGTAACTTGTCTTTTAGTTTCATTTTCCCGGTTCTCAGCCAGTTCAACCGGTGGCCGGGAATTTCTCGGTGAACCGTGTGGTGCCACCTGGATGCTTCCGTTGTCACGGCGGCGTTCAACTGGGTCAAAGGCTTCTGGGCTACGAGACAATTTCCCTTTTTGCCCGGTCTGACCGGTTCTGCAAGTTCCGGATGCAAGTGAAACCACAGGTGTGTGAGTGTGTTACAGTTTCCAATGGTCTGTCCTCTCAACACCTTTTTCGTAGCTTTATTAATAATGGTTGATCTAAAAAGGGGTCTAGTTGTATGGTGTTAACGAGCTGGTCGGTTGTAGGTTGCTAGCTGTATGGAAACAAGAGCTGGGTTTGTGCAGAGACAGCACAAAGGCCGAGTCCTAAGCGGAATTCACTCCTTTAATGGGAGTGGGCTTGGGCCCGGAGTTATGAAAGAATGTGGTGGTACTGGCGTGTTCCATCCCCGCACTGTAAGGCCTACGACATTCACTGATGCTAGAAAGAAACAAGGTGATTACTTTCTTGCATCTATTCGGAGGAATATGATAGATAAATAGATATAACCTTGTGTTTGTCCCCTTGAGGTTGGAGGTCGGTCTTTTAAATTTATAATAATTATTCTGGTGATGTACATATTAAATTATAATATGTGCATATAAAGTTGCTATTTTTATTGGTCTCTTCCCGGTACCTCGCAGAGAGCAACTTACATTAGGTGTGATATTACTGTGAAGCTTAAATTAAAAGATACATTCCAAACTTGAACCAAGGTTTAGCTTAATCTGGTGGTTGAAATGCAAATTAGGCTCCACGCTCTGTTGACCTTTTTCACTTGGAAGTAACCTTACTCAAATTTTAGTTTCTCGTTTACCTTCATAGATGCCCTTTAAAAAGCACCCCCACACACCATCCTTACTGTCCCTATTGGCATTCTGTACAAAAACAAAAATTACAAAATCTGCAGAAGTTGAATTGCTTTTCTTGTTAGTTGTCAGAAGACAATGAGGTATACCCCGTTTAGTTCCCTAGAAAATGAAGAGGAAATCGCCAGAAATTATTATAATAAGATCAAGGTTATGCATAAAGGTTACCAAGTGTGTTAGCTAATTACTAAATACAAATCTTTTTGATCCACTTCTGGCCAATTATTGGAGTAGCAGGAACTACACAAGAGATACCAGTCACACGGCAAAGAAATCACATGACTACGGAGGCTGCTAGCAAGCTGCAGGAGGATTGCTATTATCATCTCCCCCCTGAGATGGGATTGCCTCAGGACTGGACTTACTGAACTTGAGCACTAGCCTTTGTTGTGCAATAGAATAATAGTTGTAGGAGAAGTGTGGATGTTTAAATAAATAATCTTTTGGCTTTTTTGCAATGGAAGTCGAAGGCTAGGAGAGAAGGGTTGTGTATTGTAGGAGCGTACATTAGTAAAGCTTTTGTAGAAATGAATAAAAGTTTACGAGGGTGCTCCTTCGCTTCTGGACCACTATTTTATGACTAACTGTGTTTCTAACTTTTATTTTAAATAAAATTAATTCTAATATAAATTAAAATAATGTTTTTATTTCGATAAAAATTCTAAATTTTTCACAGCTCGTAAACTACGATTTTATCTAAAATATTTCCATCAATATCTTTTATTGCATTTAAATAAATTATAAATTAGTACTTTATGAAATTATTTTCTATTATAATACATCTTTTAATTTTTAAATGTGTTTAATATAAGGTAACAATTGATTATTAATAGATTTTTTAATTTATTTTGTCGTGACAAATGTATTTTTTCTATAAATCACTTTTTCAAGTTTATCATAATTAAGATCAAACTATGATTTTTTTGTCTAAATATTATTATGGTAAATACAATCAATATTAATTAGAACATATGTTATTTTTTTTGAAAATGTAAATAAATGAATTAATACAATGAGGCATAAAGCCAAATAACAAAGTTAGCTAGTACACCACTAGGCTGCAGGCTACGCAATGACCCTGTTTGACAAACAACTGATTGTATTAGCTGTTAGCTGATTCTATCAGCTGATTTGACCAACGGATTGTATTAGCTGTTTGTAAGAAATGTTTGGTAAAATTAGTTGTTTAATATTAGCTGTTTGTGTGTAAAATGACTTATCAGGACATGACTTAAAAAAAGGGTATGAATATTATATATCTTAGTATTTCGTTCAATATTCTTATAGGAATTTAAATTTTAGATATGTAATTCTACAAAAATTAAGTTTATAACTTTAATAAAAATATAAAACATTTAATAATAATAATAATAATAATAATAATAATGTTATAATTGATTCAATTAATTAAACTATTAAGTCTTTTTATACTTAATATGATATATTATAGATATTCAATTAACTAGATTTCGTTAAATGTGGAATATATGAATCTAAACTCTTATGGAAATGTATTTCAAAGATCAAAATCGACCCTTAATGGAATGCTTCGCTCACGCATGGAAAGGGCAAAATGGTGGTCCTGATAATTCTGGTTCTTAACACGGCAAGCATACTTGACATGACATTGTAAGAGATAATTTGTGTAGCTATTCGAACCTTAAATTAAAAAAAGAAGATTATGATTCTTTACAGGTTAGCTACATCCTTGTGCCACAGCCTTTCTTTTGTTTTCACTCTTTAAGATTCCTGTTCTTTTCTTAAATGGTAAAAAATCATCCATATCCACCAAGTTACCTAAATGGCATGTCAAGGCAGGAGCAAAGATTAAGCAGATGATTTTTGCATTTGTAACGTAAAACTTTATTTTCTTATTGTGACAAACCAATCACAATTTGCCACGTAACACATTCAATTCTAATTTAACACAAATTTACAACTTCTCTGAAACATTGTATTAAAAGTACCATGCAAGCAAACATATTGTTAATATCTACTTTGTATTGTTTGTGACTAAAATCAGTGAACTTAGTATCAACAGTATCATACGATTAAGTGCTTCTAATTCTCCAGTGGAGTCACTTTTAGTTCTAGAGGCTGCCAAAAAATGGATGTTCATAGAACAAATGGAAGCTTGTAGCTTGTCACTTATCAACAATAGAAACAACAGAGATGAACTTTGGTATTTCCTTAAGCCTCCGTGATTTGAATCATTTACCAACACATAAACTCTAAATCTATTCACTTTTTGTTATTCAAACACTAATTTTACACAATTCTTGCCACAAAACTTGACAAAAGATATCAATCTAGTTCCAATAGGATCCACATGCAAGAATTACAATAGCTACTAGAATGACAAGTTTTCATGGAATTGGAATTAGAAGAAAGCTAAATCACAACACTGTGACTAATTGTTAGCTTGGAGGACTTGTAACAAATAAGAAAAAAGGAGCTGACATGTAGCTTATGAAAGAAAAGTTAAATTTAAATCAGAGGGTGCATCGAAGTCACTTTGAATCCTATTACAAACATGTCGTCACCATAAGGTCTTTCCCATCAGCAAACCCATCTTTAATCTAACACATTAGACAAATTCATGAGAAAATTTTCAGTTCTTTAGCCAACAAATTCATCAGATTAATACAAAGGAATCAACCTCAAACTTTTGCACAAACACACATCGCACCTGGGAAGGTATGAGAAGGGTAAAAGGTGGTACACACCTGGGTGAGCAGGTTTTTGTCAATGGGAAGCCTCAGGTCATCCTTGGTGTTACCATCTTCAAGTGATCCAGCCCATAAGAGTACACCCTACAGAAGCAAATCTGATGGCAA
>JANVCL010364826.1:0-17185 GCA_026546855.1 Erythroxylum incrassatum
GTTTCGAGGCCACTCGTCGCATTGATTTAGTCTGAATTGGAGTAAGTGGTCTTAATGAAAGTTGTAGCTTGTATGTCCAGTTGGCTCAATGGTGAGAGGCGTGTTCTTAGAAACAACAAAACCTTGAGGTCTTGGGTTCGAGTGTTGGAAACTCCCCAAGACCAAAGAGGACAATACTGATTAAGGTTGGATGTCGCGGTATAACCCGCAAACACACGCCGTAGTATAACCTGCAAACACCTTCGGGTGGGGTGTGGGGTCCAACACTAAATCATGTGAAGTGTTATGTGTTTTATTTTGTTTATATTTATGATGCATTAATGCTTTCGAAATTGTGTATGATTTGTGAGAACAACTGTGATATGTTGAAAAATGAGTTTTGAAATCGTGAGAATTTTGGAAATTGACGAAGCCAGTTTGAATAATTTGAGAGGCTTAAGAGCCAAGTTTTGCAATTCTTTCTACTGAAATGTTTATAAATGACAAACATTTTTAAGAAATGATTTTTGCTTATTTCGAGTATAAATATGTTATCCACGGAGCGAAAGCTCACCCCCTCTTTCATCTCCATCTCCAGGTATCGAGCAGGAGATTGGATGAAGGAAAGTCAAGTGATCTGTTCGACCTTGTGTATTTGTGTATTTTGTGAAACTTTGGAATTCGACTTTGGTTTTGCATAAGGCTTAGAAAGCCATTAATGTTCTTAGGTTGTAAATACATGATGTATACGAATTCTGAAATTATGTATAGAATGATTTTGGGTATTTATGGAATCGGAATATGTAAATGAGTTATGACTTTAGGTATTGAATTTGAAATATAAACTTGTGTATAGTTATGATTTATGAAGATGATTGGGTTGTATTGGGTTTGATTATAAATTTGTATATTATTTTGAAATATGATTGTGACTTGAATTGTGGATTCGCGTATGGAATTATAAATTGAGACTTATGAAGTGTTAGGTATAGATGTGTGTTTCTGCTGGTGTTATGAATTCCGGACGGGAGGTCCGATGATTCTGAATTTGGTTTTGGGATATTAGAAGTGTATTGTTTTCCTATGCAGATTTTTGGGCTGTTCAAAATACAGCCGTTATGCTGCCCGATTTTCGAGAAAATCGGGTTATGGTTAGTAAGATTTGGAATATGTTTTAGAAATGAGATAAGATTTTGTTATGGATGACATTTTGAGGCATGTACGTATGTATGATTTAAGATTGTTTGAGGATGAATTATTCTGTTTGATTGGATAAAGTTGATTAAAGATGAAAGAAATGAGAAAGAAAGATTAACAAAAAAAATTATACTAGTTTTGCGGATGGGTTGAGTCTAAGGTTTCCAACGCAACGTTTTGTTTTCTAAGATTTGCACTTTCGGATGTCGGCATTTGATTCCGTTCGTTTCGAAATTGTTTATTTCGATTTGCTTCCGTTTCGTTCGGTTTCGAATTCAACAAGAAATCCGTTCTTTCGCTACTGTTCTTTATGCTTCCTCTTTCTGTTTCCGGAAGTGATCGATTATTTGATTCGTTCTGCTTTGTCGTTCCGTTTTTTTTTTCACTTTTGATCGCTTTTGTTTCCGTTGTTTTCAGTTGGGATCTGGTTTCGAGATCGGGTTCCAACAAAACCCATGTAATACTAGTAACAGTACTGTATTACAAGCAATCCACATATTCACATATCACAATCTACCATATCAGAAGCAACAGAATTGATCACGTTAATAGCAAGCAATTGACCACAGTAAGAGCAAGCAAATCCACAATTATCACATCAAGAACACTTCTATGTCAGATCTCCCAATTCATCGGACCATCTATCTGGAATCTAGTCAGAATCAAACACAATCCTTAATCCCACCATTATCTCCACAGTGAACATATAACAATTGAGCGAAAGTCATCTCAGTCACTCACCTATAACTTCCGAGCTAATACTTGGAAGTCCCAACAACGTCGGTGGGTTGACGTTCCAAATAAGCCTCTAAAATAGTGCAATTGCATAAACATTATCAAATGTACAGTCAGAACTATGTAAAGATGCACATGTATCAATTAAAATGTGTATAATGTATGTTCGTGACATTCCCGGTATCATTCCATAAATCACATTGTAAAAACGTTCCCCTATGTCCAAAGGAACTATAGACACTAAAATCGCTCAATTCGGACATCAAAAGGTCAAAAAATTGCTACACGATCCCCTCACTTTAACCTAACCAATTTCCGTCAATTTTGCCTCTAAAAATTCCCAATTTCACAGAGAAATGAAATTAAATGCTTCAAGAATCCGATGCCTCGAGAATCAGGTCAATCGGAGGTCGGACGGACAAGTTACATGTCCTAGTCGACTAGGCGAAGGATCCTAAGTCGACTTACCCTCCTATGCATGTGTAAGTCGACTTACCTGAGAATACAAGTCAACTTACACTACTGTGCATGTGCTAGTCGACTTATCTGAGGATACAAGTCGACTTACACTACTACATGGCAGATCTGCAAAACTTTCTCCAGCATACCAACTTCAATAGGTCATAACTCCTTACTCCAAACGTTAAATGGGACAACATTAGTGTCTATTTCATAGAGAAAAGAGAGATCTACAATGTTTATGAAGGACACAAAAGCCAATTTCACCTATAAGGGTGTCAAAATGCAATCAAAGTTACTGCCTAATCAAAATGTTCCACAACAATATAGTATTTTTCCAAAGAGCATAACTTCCCATTCCCTTAGCTAAAATTTATAAGATTTATGTCAAAAAGTAAGAGCAAAACATGTTCAAAAACTTTGATGACCAACTTGGAAGCAAATTCCATTTCTACATAAGTCAAACTTTCACATGAAGGTTGCTGCCCTGTTTCACAATATCAACAAATTGCCTTTACCACATCCAAACTTTACAAGGTCATAACTCTCAATCTACATATCGAAAAATTGCATAATCAGTGGCAATGAAAATATAACAAGATAGGCTTCAAATTTCATTAAGACCAGATTCACCAATTTAACCTAAATCAATTTAGAAAAGTTCATCAAAGTTTCAGATCATCAATCTCGGTTACTGTTCATCCTGCACCAACACTTCATTTTCAAAGCAAGATTCAACCCTCTTCTAATCCACATTGGGCAGCACTTCCTTCACAAAAATTGTAGCCAAAAGTTTCACTTTTAATAGAAGACAAGCCTCACCTCATTTTCTCAACAACACAAAGAGTTATGATCAAAACATTAGAATATGTACAAGTCACATTTTCCAGATTTTATACCTAAGCCAAAGTCTAACATTCCAAGTCCAATTCTACACTAACAAGCATCCCAATTAGTCCCTAAATCACTCATAATTTCATCCAAACTTTCACTTAACCACTTAGCCATAAGATGGAAACACACATACACAATTATGCAACACATTAGACACACATCACCAATGATCTAAAACCATAAGAAAGAACATATTTCATACCTCAATAAGCTTCCAAACCTTCAAAATCATCAAAATCTCACATACTCTCTCTCTTCCTCCAACACCCACGACATCATCATCTTGGGGGGTGAGGTTTTGGTTTGGATTTTTAGTGCACAATGGAAGAGAAGCAAGGTGAAATATTGATGAGATTGGAAGAGAATGAAGAAAAAGAAAATAGATGGGAAGGAGGGAACAACTCACGCATATGGAGAGGAAAAATAAGAAGAACTTAACTCCTTAGCCTTCATGTTTGAAAAGTATCATAGAAGACAAAGCCAAAGAGGGATAGGTGACTTTAAAGAACATTCAAAGCTTAATACATCGTGGAAATAGTGACAAATGTCACAATTATAAGCATTAACTTGATTCCTTCAATTTTTCATTCTAATTTCTCCCCAAATTTCAATGGCTCGAAATAATAAATCCTAAAATCATGTACCCAATACTTTAGTGCCGGTTTTTAGTTTTTTAAACTATTTTTGTTTTACACAGTTATGTACACGCTTCTGTACATGCTCGTGTATATATAAATTTCAATGTAACATATTACACACAGTTACAGACACTTACACGGTCTCTAAACATAGCCGTGTGCATTTTAAATCTTTTAAAAAAATTTCACATATGATCATAGAGTGTTGCATGCTCCTTAGGCACACTAATGTATGCTTACACGATTAGTTACACGGTTATGTAAGTTGACAAAAACTCACTTGCTTGTGTCCCTTATATTTTCATGAATCTGTGACCTATATGGTCATGTAACTGACCATGTAAGTTCGCGATGGGTTTTAAAAATCCTATTCCTCTTTATTTTCTCCACTCGTTGTGCCACCCACCATCGCACTCTCTCAATCTCCAGCCTATTTTAGTGTTTTTCTACTCAATTACAACACCCAAGTAAGTTTGAATCGGACCTTTTGTTCTTTCCCTTGGAGGTCAAATCAAAAATATAATCCAAGGATTAAAATATAGGAACTTGCCTGTTACACTTCATTGACTTGTTGACTTATGCTTTTGTTCTTCACTCCTTAGGTATACTTCTTGAATCTCCTACAATGAAAAATAGTAGTTTGCAGTATCAATTGTTCTAAGAAAATCAATTTAGTGCAATTACTAATTATTTGTGACAATTTTACCCTCAAACTACATTAATTCAAGACAAGTACTCAAGAGTTAAATTAAGCACAAAATCTGAAAATAAGAGCCAAGAAGTATAATATAAACCATGAAATTGTCACCAATTGATATCGAAAACTTGGGTTCAATCAAAGTTGTTTCATTTATTTAATTGATTTATACGTAAATTTTATTGGTATTTTGTTAATTTTAGGAATTTTTACCCCTAAAATGGTAGGTTAGGGTTTGTTGCAGTTTAGTGTGATTTACACTAATTTTATGCTTGGTTTTGGTTTAAAAGTTGAATTTTATCCTTTCCCATATGATTTATTGGTTTAATTTGGTAAATTGCATGAGAATTGGATAAAATTTGAATTGGGTATGCAATTTTCTCATTAAACGTTAAATTGCGATGACTTTTTGTGCATTTAGGATTAATTTGTTATTTTCCTAATCAATTGATGTTGTTTTCTAATTTAATTTCATTTTAATTTTTAATTGTGCATAAATTGGGTATTTAATTTTGTCAAATTTGGACAATTTTTAGATTAGGTACTTTATTTTCACTTTTAGGTTTAAAATTGTAATTATATTGTTAGATTAGTTTTATTTGTTAGTTGTCATTCTTTTAATTTTAGTATTGTGATTAATTTGGCTATTTGTTTATTATTTATTTATTTATTTATTCATTTTGTTATATATTTAATTTTACTTTTAAGTTTGTGCTTCTTATAACTCCATATGATTTAGTGAACATATAAACCAAATGTGAGGAAAAATTATTATTCATATTTTTATCTATTATTTTCTCACGCTTAATTTACTTTCAAGTACAATGACAGGGCAATAAAGAGCGAAGGAGGTACTAAGGAAAAGGCATAGAAGAGAAGGCTCATCTAGAGACTTGAGTGGGGCTCACCAACTACAAGAGTAAGAAAATGTAGTTCATCCACCAGAGCGACACATTCTGTTATACTTCAATGCTGGAGCCCATGAGGAGCAATACTAGACGCTCTAAGGAGAAACAATTTGGAACTGGCATATGTATCGATTGGGAGATGCTACAGTAGATTAGCTTGGCTTAGCAAGTTTAGGAATTCATCAATATTGGAGCATGGTCTTGTTTATTCAAGATCATGAAGCCCTCGTAATGGGAGCTTACACTTGAGGTGCCTTCCAAGTTCTTGGTCGAAAAAAGTCACTATGATTGGGACCGACCAAACACTATTCAGCTTAGGATGTTGAGGGACATGATACAGATGAGTTACTCAAACTTCTTAGTGATGTGATGAGTCTTTACAGCCAGGAGTTCATAGGGACAAATAATACATAGCCTTCTAATTGACTTTTTGTATGAGATGTCTTCTAGACACTTATAGCGTACAATTAGCAGGGAGAATGAGTAGGATCCCAAAAAATCCAAATCGTCAATCATTCGACACCTTGCACTGAGATACCTTCACGAAATCCTGAGTCATACATTGAATAGGTAACCTGATAGCTTTAGAGTTGTCGGTAACTAGAATTTCCTTTAGATATAGAGTATGAGTAAAAGGATGCTAATTCACCTGGGGCATGTCTTAGCCCAATTCTTCAGGGATCAGAGTGAAGAGAGGAAGATAGGGACTATCTGCATTGGGCCCTATATGATGTAGCTAGCACAGAGGATAGGAGTCTTCGGGAGGCTACCATCGAAGTGTATATTCGATATTATGGCTACTTTAAATTTGGACATCGACCATGCACATGGTACACAAGAGGCGAAATCCAACCAGGGATATATATCGATTGATTGGGCTTCTAGACGAGCTGATAGCTTCAGGAGGAGATGGACATCGCCCAAATATAGCTAAGCAACCACCACATCAGGGCTTGCCACCATCCTAGACGGGAGGAGCATCTTAGGAAGAGGTTAGTGCAAGATCACCTAAGGCTCTAAAACCACTAGGACGCTAGGAGCATTTGAAGATAGCTAGGTTGGAGAAGTATACGGGGCAGATATTGGGAGTCTAATGCATTATTTGAGTCTAACAAGCAGCGTTGAAGCCCATGATAGATGGATGGAGGAGGCCTTAGCGTAAAGGGTAGAACATCTTGGAATATCCATACCACCTCCACCATCCAGAGTGATTGCATCATCTTCAGCTTCACAACAGTACGAGGCTCTAAAACTCAAGTTTCCGCTGATGAGGATGGATGCGGAGATAATATGGACGTTTTATTTTGGTTTTTCTTTTCTTTCTCTTATTATTTGTGTATTTTTCTTACTTTCTTATTTTATTTTATTTTGTTTGAACATTAATGAAATTGTATTTTTATGATATTTTATTTCCATGTTCTTTATTATTATTTTTAATCTTTTTAACCTTTTTTTTATATTTGCAAGGCTGGATTTATATAATATATGATGGACTCTTTTCTCAAATTCAGAACTCTATAAATCTTATTATTAAGGGAAGTGTCAATTCATTTCTTTCTCATTGTTTGTGTTTTATTATTATTTTATTTTTATGTATGCTTTTAATGTTCACTGGGGATAATGTACAATTATAGGTGTAAGGAAGGGATTTCAATTTCTCAAGCCTATTGTAATCTTTTTTATTAATTCTTCTTAATTGACATCTCGATTTAGTTAAAATATGTCCAAACTACTTTATATTATAATTGATTATTGAATTGAATTAGTACGATAAAGGATAAATTTTAGAATCAATTTGCTTTAAAATTCATATTTTTAGTAATCATTGAGATAATTAATTTGAAAGAAAATTTCATATTAGCGCTTTTGTGAGCTTTTGACCCTAAAAGGAAATACATCACTATTTTAAGCTCTATTATTCTTTAATGTGTGTTATAATGCATAATTGGATGATTCGGGAACTTGCTTTTATTATCCATTGAGACCAAATTTGTTAAATTAGAAACATTAAAAATGATAAAGGCATTTAGATTTTAACCTTTTGTTTTAGCCCATTTTCTTGATTATTATCCTACCATACTTTATCCCTTCGAAGTAACCACACTTGAGATTTAGCCTTTTTATTGATTAAAAATACGTTAATATCCTTTTCCTTATTTTTAATTAAAGTCTTTTTATTATTTTTGAAAAGGATTTACATTTATTTGATTGCTTTAAACTTGGATTATATTAAAGAAAACAAACAAGGAAATAATATTTCTTTGATTATTGGTACATGGTGAATACTTGAAATATATAGTGTTAAAGTTATTGTACCAATGGAATTGTAATGTGAAAAGACCTATGAAGAACTAAGTTTCATGTAATTTTTTTAATGAAAATTTCCTTCCATATTATCACCCTCTTTATTATCCTTATCATACCTTTAACTAAACCTCTTTAAAACCTTGTAACAAAACCTTTTGATTTTGTTTCTATTTTACTTATAAGTGGTGGAGATATGATTTTATTTCAAGCTTATGTTAAGAATCCTTCTACGTATTGATTTAAAAGTTCCTACACTTTTCACCCTAAAAATTTGTGAGGTAACTTTGGTGAGGGTGTAAAAATTTGTGATTTTGATTTCAAAAAGATTATCTATCTTATTATTATTGATATTGACTCATGAAGATTGGATATAGGATAACTTGAATCTAATTGTATGTTTATTTTATTGAAATGATGTGATGATTTAGAGTGTGGATGGACATGTTGAGGTTAATAAGGGATGAATGTTTGTAAGTTTGATGATTTGGATTATGATTTTTTTAAAGACAAGCAAAGATTTAAGTGTGGAGATGTTTTACAAAACTATTGATTGACTATATTCATAAACCCATATTTAGCGTGTTTTGCCTGTTATTTAAGAGTTTTATAATATTTTTAGTAATTATTTTGCTTTAAGTGTGTTCTTAAGTGATAATTGCCTTCATGAACTAAAAGAAGAAGAATTTGGGTGAAATCATGGCATAAAGTGGAAGAATTGAGGCAACTTTAGAGATACTCAACCCTGTAAAAGGACTGTGTAAGTAACTTTATACATGTGGAGTTTCAAATATATTGTTTCTACTTATGTGAAGACGCGCATCTATGTGAAAATACACACCCATATATGTTGATATAAAAGATCGTGTATGTGCCTATGTAAAATAATACAACTGTGTAACATACACAGCGTGTATGTGCCGATGTAAGATTCTGCAACCATGTAAAGTAACAAATTGAGATGTTTTTTAGATACATGGTTGTGTAAGTGACTGTGTATATCCCAAAAAACCTAGTTTTTGCTATAAAGGATATGATGGCTACATGAAAGAGAAAGCAATTAGGGTCATTGGAGACATAAAAAAAGGAAGAGAAAAACACAAAAATAGGTTACGTATCACAAGAAATAAGATAAAAAGTTGAAACATCAAGATCAACTCCAACTTTCCAAGTTTTCCAGATCAAGGCTTCAAACTGATTTCATTCTTTTCTCTTATTCCATTTCATTGGCTTGTATGCTAAATCTTAATAGTTGTGTTTTAACATGATTATAGATTGCTAAATCTATATTAGGGTGTTATTCTTGAATTGTTTTATATAACTTTTACCTTATTAAATTGAATATATTGCAGTTTTGTTATATCTGTTATGCTCATACTTGATTTGAATCGAAAGATTGAATCAAGATATTTATGTTAAGTTGACCAATGAGAGTTAGTTCCTTAATAAACTCACAAATATTAGGTTAATAAGTAATTGAAGAGAGATCTTAATTGTGAGTTAATTATCCTTAGGATTGCTTTAAATCCAATTGAGAAGTTAGGAGTCATTTTGAGAAATCGAGAGATTGCAACTTAACTTTTATATATTTCAATTTGGAGTATTTGTTTAGATTTTGAGAGAGGGTAATCAAAAACTTTGGATATCTAGGATTAAGCATTGTTGAATTAATAAGGCAAAGAGAAGATAAAACAAGGATAAAGTAATCCCTAAATTTCCATTATTGAGTAACTTCAACTTCATTGTTATCTTTTACTTGTTCAGTTATCAAATTTTGTTAGTTTACTTTAATTATGAACCAATTCAATCTTTTGTTACCTTATACAAAGTGTAATTCAAATTGCAGGTGATTATATTCAGTCCTTGTGGGATTGATATCAGTTGTACTACAATATACAAATTGTATACTGACGGTATAGCATAAAACAAGCAAACACTACTCAACTAGTAGAGCATAGTGGTCGACTAGTGTGCGTTAAAAACACCAAATTCGCTAGTTTTTGAGACACTAGTCGACTATTAAGCATATTGGTGGATCAATATGGCACATTAGTCAACTAATATATTAATGAATGTTACAATAAACTCTAGTTACATTAAATTTAATAACTTTAACTTATACTGATCGACCACTAACTTATATGGATCGATCAATCCCCCTAAAAACATTATTTTAATAATTTTAAATGCTTAATTATAATTTATTTAATTTAATTATGATTTAAACTCTTCCCAAAATATTCCTTAAAGAGTGTTTAAAAGATCAAAAGGCTTTTTTTAAAAACAATATTTAATACCACTTGATGAATGAAAAGACTCATCCAATGAAGTAAGATGAACCGCTTATGCATGGTATAAGCCTTTAAGATCATCAAATTATCAAAGTGAGATTACAATTAATAATACAAGATGTAAAATGATCTTGATGAGTCTTGATCTTCTTTTGTTCTTAGTTTGGTATTCATCTTGATAATTGCAAACTTCAAATTCTTTTTGTCAACTTCATAAAAATTCTTGAGTTTATGACTTTATTTTATTCTTATATTACATTTCAACGACGCAATAACTACATTAGTAATAATTATATTTTGTTATCATAAATATATCGATTAGAATCTCTCTTGGGTCAACATTTAGCTTATAAATAATCTTACTAGGATTTTATTACATTAAATTTGGAGGTTAGTGACATCCTCCTTTGTCATTAAGTTATTAGTTTTAGGGTTTTCTCTTATGAACGAGGGATTTTGTGTAAGATTAGAGGAGAATCGTGATAATTCTTCTAGTTCTATCTTTATTTTCTTTCTTTTATGTTAAGATTAATTTGTTTTTATTTTATTTTCATCACGCTTAGTGACTAAAACCCTAGCTAGGTTTATGGATGTAACTTATAACGGATCTTTTAATTATTAATATATGATAGATTATTATTTAGTTAAATTTATTCTCTTTGGATTTTAATTGTTGAGTTTATAACTAACCATCATAAATTCAATTATAAGTATTGTATAAAGGACTTAGGGGTGAATTCTGATCCATGCACTAGAAGAATAAATACATTAGATCTAGAGAAAGGGATTTTCTACAGTATTATGATAATTAAATAGATTAACTATACTTAGCGAGTTTAACTAAGGTGAAGTGCACATTGAGATGTGGTAATTACGTAGTTAAACATACATGGGTACCTTAGAAAGGGGCATAGATAAATTATGTTGATTATTATTTTGACCATAATAATAAATCTTGCATAATAACTGGAATTTCACATAAGTGAACCCTAAAATCCTAACATTTGTCTTATTAATTTCTCTTAATTTAATTGTCATTATTTTAGAGATTAATTACTCCTTAGTAAATATTATTTTATTTAGTTTCATTATTTTTGGTTATTACTAATAAACATAGTAGTATACGCTGCGTAAACATTACTCCTTAGTAAACATTATTTTATTTACTAATAAACATAGTAGTAGTATAAACATAGTAGTATAGTCTTCCTATGAAATTGTACAAATTATTAATCAAACTGACTTTATGCAAGATAGGGTGCGTTTCCTACTTCCAGACGATCTGTCAACTCTTTTAGAAATCACGTTCGTCCCACTATCATTGTCGATAATCATATTTAACACCTCACCTCCATAAACTACTTAAGTGCGGAAGATGTTTGTCCATTTCCAGTCAATACTCATTTCTTGATTTTGGTGGTTACTGAGGAGGTGCTGGAGAGTATAATAGGCAGGTTAGGTTAGCGCAATCTCGGCGCTCTATAAAGGTAAGAAGGGCACCTGCCTAGAATCGACCCTCGTAATCCAAACTCTCAAAGCAACATTCCAATATCTCATTTTAGCATTCCAACGTTCCATTCCATCGTTGAAGGTCATAGTTGTTAGAAAAGTGGAAGAGACAGTCCTAGGTGGCAATAATATTGTTAAGAAAGGAAGCTCAACTTTTCAGCTTCCAAGTTTAACGTTAATTCTACTTACATTTATAAATTGGCTCGAAGCATTTAGGTCTATTTCTTATATTCTAATTTGTTTATTTTCATGAGTATACAAATCTAGGATACTCCAACTTAAAAATTAGCAGCAAAAATTTTATATGGTTCTGATTTCTAAAAACTGAGTAGTAATTTAAAGGTAAATTTTTTATTTTTTATATGTATTTTTAGCTTATTAAATAATTTGAATATATTATAATTAATTTGTAATTTTTCATTCACATGGACACTATATTAGCATTTTAAATCAGGGCATTAATGTTAAGGGGCCGTTTGGTTCCACTTCTGTTTTTCTGTTGTTGTTTTTGGTTTCTGTTTTCTGTTTTTGGTTTCTGTTTTTTTTCTTAAAAAAACAAAAATATGTTTGGTTGAAATTTGTAATATAAAAACTAAAAACAAAAACCTGTTTGGTTAAAATTTCTAACAAAAAATTAAAAATAAAAATATGTTTGATTTTATTTTCATGTTTTTATTTTTTTATAATTATACTTTTATGTGTAATAATTATAATATAATACATTATATATTTAAATTAATTATTATTATTATAGCTAAAATAATAATTAATTAATTTAAAAGTATAATGTATTATATTATATATTTAACTAAAATTCCTGATGAAAAATATATCTTATTTTAATAGAATAACACTGAGCAACGTCGAAGCTAATTCCCCGCAAGCCGCCAGTCTTCAGCTCACGCTCCTGCTCTCTGGCGCTGGTGCAGCTGCTTTATCCTCACTGAACTCACGCTCGGCTGCCTCTTTACTCTACTTCTGTCTCTACTATGCGTCTACTGTTTATTGACGAGATGAATAAGGGTCTCAATCAACTTAAAAACCTTCCTCTCTTGCGTGTTCCTCTGCTCTCCAAAACGACGCATCTGTTATCTCTACTGCTCTTGTTCTCAAAACGACGCCACTCTTGCGCTGCCCATCTTCACTGCCTTTCTCTACTGTGTGTCGTCGTTCTGCTGCTGCTTGTGTCTTCCTGGACGCACAATGCATGCGTTTCAGACTTGCCTTCCATATTGATCGTCGTCTTTTTGCAATGGGAAGAGAGAGTTTTGCGTCGTTGGAAGGCTGGAGAGGTTGATTGGAGAGTGTGTGGTGCATGGTTGTTTTGGGCTTTGATCTGATAAGATAGAAATTTGAAACGTAAGTTTTCTGAAGATGGCGTCAAAGCGGATCTCGAAGGAACTCAAGGATTTGTAGAAGAAACAAATACAAACCTAGAGCAATCTTCAGAAAAAACACAGCAAGGCTCTGAAGATGCTGAAGTCGGCAGATACTGAATTCGGTAGGCGCTGAGAGAAGTTATTTTTGTGAAAAAAATGTTTTAGAATCTACGAAAACTTATTGTCAAATATTAAGAAAACGTATTTTTTATGTTTTCATAAAACAGTTGTAGATTTTTTATTTTTGAAAACAGGACAACGCAACAATAACGAACCAAACCCGTTTTAAGGGAAAGTTTTACTTTTTATAAAAACCACAAACAGAAAACGGGGAAAAAAACCAAAACAAACACCCCCTTAATTGATGAGTACTAGAATGTGCATTAATTAGAAACGTGGGGACTTGAAAGCAAATTTTGATAATGATTTCGTGAAATTGGATATAAATCTATGAAAGTTTCTACGTAGAGAAATTAATATATTCATTTAATTATTTTCTTCAATTTTACGAGTTTAGTATATTATAAACTTTTATTTTGATGGTGAGATTTGAGAGTTTAAACTTTACTAACAGATTACGATCAGTTACAGACCCAATATGATTAGCGGTTGTCCAAAAGTATCATTTAAACGTCTTCCAAAATGTAATAAATACGTAAATAATACCTTAATAGAACTAATAATTTCAAGTCTATCCACTTAATATCAGTTGCATAAGACAATTAATTTCTTTACTTTAAAAAGAGGTTAACCAAAGTACCTAACGTAAGAATTAAAATATTTGAACATAGTTTAAGTAATTAAATTATTACTTTCCTTAACTAAGTAATCAATTATGTGTCTGTTTAAAAAAATAAAAAATAGTATAAAAATAAGTCCATAGCAAGATTTACTTAAAAGTCCTAAATTTAACTATTCAAAATTTAAAATTCCATATATAGTAACTTAAAGGAAAATATTAGAGATTTTTCCTACTACCTTTAGGACTCAAATTGAAGCTGAATTGGAGTTACGAGAGAAAAAAAAATACATATCTTAATTTAGACAAGCATTTCTCTTTTATATTAAGGCATTGAGTGCAAAAAATAATGAAATTGGGTGGTTACTAAAATATCAAATCATCTGTTCTTCTTACTCTATGTTTACTTTATTTTATAAAAATTTATTTTTTAATAAATAAAATTCACAAAAATTAAATAGCTAATATCAATTGAGTACATGAGAAGTAGGATAAGGAGTACAGAGAAACAATGGTGAAGTGACTAGATGTACCTGTCTATGAGGATATTCAGAAACAGAAGAAACGAAAGAGGATCTTGGTGAAATCTATGGAACAAGAAGAATGTGCTTGCTAATATTAATTATAAGTGTCATTCTTGCTTGCCAGTATATTAATTATAACTCTCATTTTTGTTTTATTTCAATATTTAACTGAATTGCCTAGGCTCAGTTTAACTTAGTAGATTTACATATAATGGTTTGTCGGCTCGTCTCAACTCATCGTAAACTCTCACTAAGTGAAAATGTAATTAAATGTATAAATATCGGTATATGACACTTTAATTTTTCAATCTCTCTTGGTATATTCGGTACTACTTAAGTACCTAGCCATCGACATAGAATATCTCGATATCACTTCGGTACTTAGTCATCGGCAAAGGACATCCCAGGATTCAAGATTCTTCAGTATCTGCTCCACAGATAAATACCTAGCTACGAGTTGCTCATATCAACATAACTTGACCATCTAAAACTATTGAATGTAGCCTATCTTAGGCAAGCTACTAATTCTCGATTTTTACCAAATTTTCATAACTTATTAACCACCAGTCTCTATTTAATTAACACATTTCTTGTCAACTTACAAGCAATACGCCTTAAAAAAAGTAACAAAATATAACAATGAAAATCCTTATACTATATTAATTATTTGATAAATAAAATAAACATAATTCATGTATATAACAATTAATCATTAATTAAATTAATAACTAATTCAAAATACAAATCACTATAAAAATAATTTATTAACAACAAAACGGTACTCTATTTTAAGAGTAAAGTCTAATGTTGTCATTATCTCAATTTCGGACTCAACTAATTGACAACCCAAATTATTCCTTAGTCAGATTTTCAAACCTAAAATTTACAAAATTCTATTAGACTAATTTATGAGAAATTTCTAACCCAATTACACTTAATAATCTAACATTATTCTCTCATCTAATTTATTCTTAACTATGAAGATAATATCCTTACTAACCTAACTCCCATAATTACTAAAATACTCTTAAGTAATTAAAAATCTCATTTTACCCTCATCTATTTTAATTAATAACAAAATTGTCCTTCTTGCAACTAAATTCTAGATTTACCCTTCATTTTTTTGCATTGTCAACATCTTCACTCTCTCCATTTCTCTCATCTCCTCTTTTTTTATTTATTTATCATATTTCAACTCCATTTTTTTCATTTTTATCTTTTTATGTAACTTTAATTATTGTCCTAATCAACCACAACATGCAAATCAACTATAATCAAGTATAGGATGATCAAAATCACAAAGAAAAAAGATATAATATGACTACGGGAATTTACCTAAGTGTGAGGTACTTTGACGTTGTCAATTTCCATAACCCCTCAAATTTTTCTACAAAACAAACAAAATGAACAAAATTACGAGAAAAGAGTTATATGTATACGAAAGAGTGTCTTTTTAGACACACTTACCAGCGGAAGAAGCTGGCAAATTAAATTAGAATACGACATGGAGAAGGTAAATTGTGAATTTGTTCTCGAGGTAGAAGTTAATTCAGTTTTTTCAATCACTTTTCAATTCTAAAACGATTTATGTATCTCAGATGCCAAAGTTGTTGGACTATCTCTATCTACTGATCAATTAGAGGGACCAACTACACATACAAAATTGATTTAAACATTACTTATTAGATTATTTTACGGATCATTAACTTTTTATAATTAAAAGTATAGGGCTGTGTGCAAAAATGATTGTTAGACGAGACAAGATCCTCTGTATAGTTTGATGGTATCTTATTATATCTTATAAATCTCAGCTATTTATTTATGCGGGTCTTGTATGGACCTTACATAAATAAATGTGAGCCTCGCATAAATAAATGACTGAGATTTATGAGATAGAATAAGACACTGTAAAACTAAACAGAGGATCTAAACTCTCAAAAAATCGGTAAACATTTAGCATGCAAAAGGGCAATAGTGTTATCAGTTTGAAGTGGGCAAAAGTTGCTCTTCAGGCTTGTACATGCTGTCAATAATTCAAGTTCAGAGTTTTGGTCACTACTCAAGTACTTCGATAATGTAACACCATTAAAATTATCCATGGCTCAATGTTCTTTCATAAAAAGAAAGCTGATCAATCTTCAGTAAGTTCAAATATCAGCTAAGTTGTTCTCTGTATATTTCCATAATCATAGTTGTTTTAATGCGATGATTACAAATCCTCATTGATTTTTCGGTTCAAGTTTTTTCATTTTTCGATTTGATTTTAATTTTATTGTTTGATTTACTTGTAATGGGAAGCACTAGTCTTAGTGCCCGTTTGGTTCAGCTTTTGGAGACTCCAAAAGCATTTTTTCACCGCAAAAGTTATTTTCAGAAAAAAAAATAGATGTTTGGCTGCAAACTTCAAAAGCACTTTTCAAGTAGAAATAGCTTTTTCAAAAATTAAAATACAACTTTTTCAAAAGCTAAAATTTGGAGCTTTTCAAAAAAGCCCAAATTATAGCTTTTTCGGGTAGAGATTTTTCCGTCACTTCCGTATATATCAAAACTCATCTTCTCATCTTCTGGTTCTTTCTCTCACGGTGCAAAACCAACGAAGATCTCATCTTCTGGTTTTCATTTTCAACTCTAACAAGGGGAAACACACATGGCGGTTAATCACGTGCCAAACATAACTCTTTTCCTCCCGATCTACTGCTGCTGCCGGCCTTGGTCGGCTACATAAAATGGCGTGTCGTGTGTTTTGACTGTTACTCAAGTCGTCTTGCTTGCCAGTTGCTTTCTCTGTCTACATCGAATACATACACTGTACTGCTTGGAGGATCGGTCGCTTTTGTGCTCATTTGTGGACTTGGGTAATGATTTCTTCATCTTTTTTCTCTTCGAAAGGCATTTCTTTTTGTGTTTGCGTGTGGAGTGACGAGTTCTAGTG
>JANVCL010366503.1:0-17175 GCA_026546855.1 Erythroxylum incrassatum
AAGGGAAATCAAAACCAAGTGCACGAGTATGTCATCAGACAACTCCAGCTTAAGTGCCCTTAGCTTTATGACAAGATTAGACATTTCCATTATGTACTCCCTGATGTTTCCTTTTCCCTTATAATGCATTAAAACAAGCTTGGTTAGTACAGTGTTTGTTTCAACCTTTTCGTTTGCAGCGAATCGGTCCAAAATTTGCTTAAAGAAACTCTTAGCATCAGCCTCATCAGGAATTCCACCTCTTATAGAGTCCGGAATGGAATGCTTCATGATCATCAGACTCATGCGGTTTGCACGTTCCCACTTTTCGTATGCAGCTATCTGATCAGCGGTACTGATGCTGGTCAGAGCTACAGGACGTTCAAATCTAAATGCAAAGTCTAGATCCATGCAGCCAAGCACAATCATTATGTGCTCCTTCCATTTCTTGAAGTTTGTACTGTTAAGCTGCAGTTTCTCTGTCGCGTGTGCACGCGTCAGATAAACTAACTCTTAACAGATGCTTGAAACGGTGCAATCATTCTCTGACGCTTGGCAGAAACGGTGCAAGCATCGGACAAACGTTCTGACGAATGCAGAATGGTCTTCCCTGACCTCTGATGGGTCGTAGACCCGAATAAAAAAGGGTCTGTAAAAATTGAAAACCAGATTTTAATGATTATCAGTGATATTTCATCACTTTTGAGGCAAAAAATTCGTTTCTAAACTGAATCAAACAATATTTCGACCATGACAGTAGCGTTTTCTTATGTTTCAATTAATCACAGACTAAGATAATCAAGAAATCAACACATTTCTGCCCAAAAAATTATATCTTAGCCCGATTATAATTACGAAAACAATAAACAACATCCAAAAGAAATGAAATCTCAAATGATAAACATATAATTCATTTTTACTACCATAAACATACGAAACAGAGTGAAAAATGAAATTGAATATCATGTTGAAACAATCTACATAAAGTGGCTGTGATACCACTTGTTAGAAATCAAACCTTATGATTATTATTCAGATTTTTAAATAAAAAATCAATCAGAATCATACGCAGATTGAATAAACAATAATATATGTACAAATAAGAACACTAATCTTGATCCATTGCATAGCGGAAGTGTAAACAACAAAACTTGATGGATATGTTCTTCCAAGCCAAGATTCAGATACTGAATGAATTCTCCTTATAAAACAGAGAAAACTAACAAGATCTTTTTCAGAGAAAATGTCAATAGTGAATCTGATTTGGAGACTACAACCCTATTTATAGTCAATTTTAACTTACGGGCCATTGTGGGCGCATTAACCACAATGACTCGTAATGGGCTTCTATACATTAAGCCCATACTAATAATTAATTAATATTTCTGTAGGCCTAATTAATTTACTAAAGTTAGATCACATTTTATTAGGGCTATAACTGTGATAAAAATCTACGTACATATATTT
This sequence comes from Erythroxylum incrassatum, assembly GCA_026546855.1. Lineage (NCBI taxonomy): Eukaryota > Viridiplantae > Streptophyta > Magnoliopsida > Malpighiales > Erythroxylaceae > Erythroxylum > Erythroxylum incrassatum. The sequence goes on from JANVCL010366503.1 coordinate 1,447, forward strand.
ATACACGTGGCCCATAAAATTCTAACATATCCTAACTAATAGAGAGACTGTTTCCAAATGACCAACTTGAAACATAAGAAAAAGATGATAATAAATCCATAAAATCATTATCATAATAAATCAACAACTAAATAATTATAAAAAGTAGCCTAATCTAAACCCATAATATGATGTAATGATTCCTGGAAAATAGGTCTTCAGTTGTAGACTATGTCTTCAGTTAGAGCTTACTATCAATAATGTCCTTACTCTTTCAAATTTTACTTTTAATATGGTTGACGTCTTTCAATACAATTCAAGAAGCTTAAGATATATATAAAAAATTGAGTTGGTTCTTGTTGTATCAAACTCAAAAATTTTCAATAAATTTTTTAAGCTATATGACATGATTTAATGTTATAATAGAAGTAACAAACTCATCTTCCAATATTTTAAACTGTTTTTCTTACTTCTTGAATCTCAAATAAAGTAATAAGTAATTGTAACTTTTAAATTTTCAACATAACCTATCCAATTACTATTAGAAAAACTTATTAGGTTAAGAATTTTGACAATTTACATATTTAACTTTATAGTTAACAATTCCTTTCATGTTTCTCATTAGACATTTAGTAATTTACATATATTCCTCGCTTGCACAATGTATAAACTTAGGCAAAGAAACTTAAAGCTTATATAATACCAGGCTTTTAAGTAGTGAAGTATATAAGGCATCTAATTAAACACTTGTAGTGATTATCATCCACTTTAGTAATACCATCATTCTTGCCATACTTGACTGTAGATTGTATAAGAGGGTCATTAGATTTACAATATTGTATATGGAACTTTTCTGAAATTGTTTGGCATATTTTCACTGGTTAATGAAGATTTATTTTTTTAGTCTCACTTCCAAACTAAGAAAGTGACACATCAATTCCAAATTAGTCATATCGAATTCCTTCAACATATGAACTTTGAAAATACCAATAAACTTCTAATTGCTACCTGTGACTAAAAGATCATCAACATAAATAAAAACAATAATTAAATCAACACAGTCTTTATTATAGATAAAAAATTGCTTTATTAAGACTTTTAACATATTCTAAGTTTGAAAAGTGCTTATTTATACAACTATACTAAGTTCTTGATGTCTGTTTGAGACCGTACAAAGTCTTCTTCAGAAAATATAGCTTCTTCTCTTACCTTTGCAAAACAAATCCTTTATGTTGCTAAACATAAATCTCCTCCATAAACAAAACCATTAAAAAATGTCAGACTTCACTTCAAATTAAAACACTTTCTATACTTTTTGTGTTGAAATAGCATGCAATAAATAAATTATGTCAAATTTTATAATAGGAGTAAAGGTTACAGAGAAGTCCACACCAATACGCATACATAACCTTTTATAAGAAGCCTTGATTTATGCTTGTTTATTAATCCATCAACATTAAACTTTGTCTTGAATACTCCTTTTACCTAATAATCTTTATGTTTTGAAATCTTTCAACAAGCTATCAAGTTTGATTTTTTATCATTAAAAGCTCTTCCTCCATGGCAACAATCCATTTGTGTTCCTTAATTCTTTATTCAATATTTTTTGGTTCTAATACTACAACATTGAATCTTATATAAATATTAAAAGCCAATATAGTGTCTCTAATTTTTTGCTCATCAACACCTTCATCGTCAGGCATTAGACAACCAAATTATTAATCTTCATCATTTGCTTTTTAGTCCCACTGCCCTTTATCCAATAAGACGACATCTTTACTGATAATAATTTTCTTTGTTTGAGGCTGAGATATTCTATATGCATCAGAGTTGTCTTTATAACTTATAAAAATTCCAAGTTCAAATTCTTTATCTAGTTTATCCCCGTTAACATAAAGAATTAAGATAAACACAGACAACCAAATACTTAGAAGGTCTATAACCAAATAACGCTTTATAAGGTGTCCGATTGCGAAATGCTTGAATTGGTGATCTATTTAAAAAAAAACAAAAATAGTATTAGTCACCTTAGCCCAAAATATTTTAAGTAAATCCTTCTTATGTAGTAAGTAACGAGTCATCTCTATAATGATTCTATTTTCCTTTCACTAACTCTTAACATAATGTAGGGAAAAATGAGTTAATGCTCTTCATCCTTTTCATAAAATCTATTAAATTGATCTAACATATATTGCTTTTTGTTATAATACTTTAACACAACTATCTTGCAACCACTTTGATTTTCTACCCAAGCTTTAAATCTCCAAAACACATCAACTACTTTAAATTTAAACTTGAGAAATTATATCCAATATATTCTGGTTAAATCATCTATAAATGCAATATAATACTTACTGCATTTAAGAGATGATATATTGAAAGGCCCTCGAAGGTCAATATATATGAGCTAAAGCTTATATAAGGTGCTCAAAGCTTTTTGTGGAAAGAGTAGCCTTATTTGCTAACCAAATTGAAAAGTTTGGTAACTTGAGATTCTTTCTTCCAATGGATCAAATTCAAGCATCAATCTCATTTTTTCATTGAAAGGATAATAGAATAATAATAATGGCCCAACCTTTTATGTTAAATGTTAGTGGTTCTTACAGAAACTTGATATGCTACTTATTCTTTCTGCATTAGTTCAATCAAGAAACTCTTTCCAATAGAAAATAATTTGTAGCTTTGATCATACATGTCATGTTCTCAAAATTCACTTAAAAACCTTCTTCAGAAAGAGTTTCATTACAGCAAAACCTTTACCTTTCACAAATATATATTCTTCATTTCTAAATCATGCTTTGGAAAGTGATGTTTTCTCAAGCTCTTTGAAAAACTCTACATTATTGATCATGTGGCCAAATTTCACCTTGATGTTGCTTATATAGCACGAAGCCATAAATAACTACTACTCCTCTTGATTGACAAATATATTTTTATTCACTTATTATTGCTCTGGCAATTGGAATGAGAGTGGTTGATTTTGCCACAAAATTTTGAAAAGAAGGATGATTGACTCCTTTATTATTGCTTGCTCCACTGGTACTTACATTACTAATTTTTGTTTCGAGAGTTCCGTTGTTGCCAACACCTACAGCTGAATTACATTTGTTTTTCTCCATTTTTTCCTCTTTATCTTTTCCAAGATCATGAGTCTGCAAATTGGCTTATATGGCACCTTAAAAAGTTTCCTTTTCTCTATTATGTCTTCTTTGTTCATGAGCTTATATTTAATTAAGAAGCTTTCCCAATATAATTTGTACAATGTCTTTGATTTCCTTTAATATAAATCTTAGTTTCAGACCTTTCAGGTAGAGTTACTAGAAGCTTCTCAACACTGATGTCAAGCATATCTTTTCCAATAAGGTTAAACTCGTTGATAATCTTCAACAGCATATATGCATCCTCCTTGGAAGTCTCAGAGCCTTTCATTTTTTACAGCTCGAATTATGTCCTTAAATTCAAGTCTCTTATGTTTTTTATTCTTGTACTGCCTTGAAATTCTGACTAAGATTTTCTCAAATTTGAAACGTTGTTTTTAAGCCCATGATCTCGAAAAACAAAATTTTAAACCCAATTCAATAAAGGCAAGTTTTAGCATTAAACTTTGTTAAAGTTCTTTCTTAATGATTCTTGATTTATTGCATTGTAAGATTTTTAGATAATAGTACCAACTCCTATATCATTGCTTCCCAAAGATTTCAATTTCATAGATAGATAGTTGTTTTAACAACTTTTACTAGTGAATATTAGAGGTGGAACTAATGTGAAACTTTTTTTTCTTTTCCTCCTAAGAATATGGGTTTAAAGAATTTTTTTCTCTAAAATACTCCAATTCAATATAGTAATATGAGTTAGAAAAGAATTATATTTTATTTGAAATACTTACACTCAATTATTTATTTGTAATACAAATCCCTTTAAAAGAAGGTTATGATGTTACTTGTGTATAATAACATTCTAGTAGAAATTTTGCTGAACACGGGTCTGGGGAGATCCAAAAATACTTAGTTTTACTTATAACTAATAGAGAGACTATGTTTGATAAACCCATATAAAATAATAAAATAAATTAAAAATTAAAATCAATAAAAGAAAATGATAAAGTAACAAAAAGTAAAATTGAAATTAGACATAATAAAAGAAGAAGATGATGATGATAATAATAATAATAAATAAATATAAATACATACATACATACATACAGATAGAAATATAAAAATAAGTAATATAATAAGTATCGAACAAGGTAACAATAAAAAATAAACACACAAACAAGAAAGAAGATTAATAAATAAATAAAATAAACAAGTCATTACAAGAGAATATTTAAACTAAGGAAGGAAATGTTTAAGGTTAAGTACTACATATTAAATGTTTATGTTAAATATAAGACAAAAGACTCGGAAAAAAATGTTTAAAAGGCCTATAAGAAAGAGAAGGATCTTTCTATGTAAGATCATTTACCCATATTCTAGTATGCCAAAATTTTCTCTTGAGGTCACATCCTCGGTAAGTTCTAACCACATCATATCATTCTTGATCAACTCCCCCTAATTCTTCACAGGCCTTCTTTTTTTTTTCTCTTGCGATCCCTAAGTACAATCTTCTCACAAAAGAGTTAAGATGTTTCTTGTTAACATGTACAAACCATCTAAGTCTTGCCTCTCTCTTAATTTTCCATTAATATTAGCCACCTTTAATTTGTTTCTTACTATTTCATTCCTGACTTTATCTCTTCTAATAAGGTTGCACATCCAACGGAGCATTTTAATCTCCATCACTATTAACTTATGACTATGCATCTATTTGATGGGTCAACACTCTTCCCTATAAAGCATGACTAGCCTAATCACTAAATGATAGAATTTACCTTTGAGCTTGAATGGTATCTTCTTGTCATATAGAACTCCTACTACACTACTTCATTTAAGTCACATTGATCTGATACGATAAACAATATCTTCATTGAGCTCTCTATTGCTTTGGATGATAAATCCTAAATACTTGAAACACTCTTTTGTGGTATTACTTTTGAGCCAATTTTTACGTTCACATTGAAAGCCACCCTATTGCCTTAAAAGTTAGACTCTAAGTACTCAGTTTTAATCTTGCTCAATTTCAAATCCTTCGACTCCAATGCATCCCTCTAAAGTTCTAACTTGACATTAACACCTCTTTTATCTCATCCACTAAAATAAATTCACCAACAAAAAAATACATCAAGGTATATCCCTTTAGATATTCTTTGTGAGTTCATTCATCAGTACTGCAAATAAAAAGAGTCTTAGTGAGGAGCCCATTATCTATATAAAAATGCTCTATTTCTCTTCCTATCATCCTTACTCTAGTCTTGACACCTTCATAATATCCTTAATAACACGTATATAAGTCATAAAAACTCCTTTAACTTCTAAACACCTTCATATAATTTTCCTAGGTAACTTGTCATAAGCCTTTTCTAAGTCAATAAAAATCATGTGTAGGTTATGATATCTTTCCCCATAATATTCTGTTAATCTTCTAAAGATCTGTAAAGTTTCTATCGTGGACCTTCTTGGTATAAACCAAACTAGTTCTTTGAGATGGATGCATCCTTTCTCACTCTCTTCTCAATCACCTTCTCCTAGAACTTCATGGTGTGATCAAGTAGTTTGATGTCTCTATATTTGTTACAGCTTTAGAAGTCTCATTTATTCTTATATAAAGGAATTAACATATTAAGTCTTCACTCATTTGGAATTTTGGATGACTTAAGGATCACAATAAAAGTTTGGCCAGCCAAATAAGACTCTCTTCGCCTAAGCTCTTCCACACCTCTATGAATATCTCACCAGGCCTTGTTGACCTTCCACTCTTCATCCCCCTTAAAGCTCTTTTAATTTCTTTACTTGTGGTCTACCAACAATAAGTAAAGTTGTGATACCTATCAGACGTACTAAGATCACATAAAGATATGTTGTCCTCTATGCCTTCATTAAAAAGGCTATAGATTATTTTTATCATCTTCTCTTGATATCATTTTCATCCACTAGCATCTACCCTGCTTCATCTTTTATACAACGAACTTGATTTAAGTCTCTCACTTTCTATTTTCTAGTTCTCACCAACTTAAAAGTATTTTTTTCTCCATCTTTAGTTTTCAATCATTGGTATAATTTCTCTTGCTCTTGTTTTAGTTTATTAGATTATTTTCTGTATCTTTTTCTTTGCTAGTTTGTAACTTTTTTTATTAGTTATCCTTTCTACCTCTGTGTTGCTATCCAATAGAGTTTTAGAGGATACCTTATTGATCTTAACATTTTCTTGTACATCTTCATTTCACCACCAAAACTTCATATTATTACCCTTAGGCCCTTTATAAACACCCAAGATCTCTTTAGCTTCATTCCTTAAAAGATTTGCCACTCCCTTGCACATCTGGTTAGCTTCTCCTTTCAATTTTCATTTTTCTTCTTATATTTCTATATCACTAAGTTGTTTCACTGTATCCCCTTTCAGCTTCTACTATCTGACTCTGGTATATCTCATAGGACTTCTCTTCTTCCTCCAACCTTTAATTATAAAATCCATAATTAACAATCTATGTTGAGTTGACAACCAAGAGTTGGGTATCACCTTCCAATCCTTGCAACTAAGTTGAACGCTCTGCCTTACCAGAAAGTATTCAATTTGAGTTTTCGTGATTCTGCCCTTAAAAGTCACCAAGTGCTCTTCATTTTTCTTGAAAAATGCTACTACAAAATCCAACAAAGTAGTCTCACTATCATTCTTATCACTGTACCGGAAACACTAATGAGTCTATGAATATCCATCCAAAGTTGCCCCTATATGACCATTAAAGTCTCCTAAAATAACTCTCTTGTTAGAAAGAATTTGTTGAATCACCTCATCTAGCTCTTCCTAGTATTAACACTTAAGTTGTTCGTCTAACCCCATTTAGGATGCATAAGCACATACCATATTGAAAACAATATCTTTTATCACAATCTTTAAAGACAAAATCTTATCATTAGCCTTCTTTACCCTTTACAATATGATGTATGAGTTCTTTGATAACCAAGATACTTTCCTCATTATGTTTTCTCGAACATCCCGAATACTAAAGTTTAAACTCGTTAATCTTTTTCACTTTAATCTCTGTTCACTTTATCTCTTAGATATACACTATATGAATCTTATATTTATTTAAAATACTTGTGTGCTTATTACAAAAGATATATAGATTTCATTAATCAAACTGATCTAAACACATGAAAAATATGATAGAAAATTTTCAAATTTATGGATCATAACAAATCAACAACTAAGATAACAAAACATAAAATAAACTAATGCAACAATATTTTCTAAAAATAGGTGTTAAATTGTAGACCATATCTTCAATTAGAGTCTATCATTAACATTCCTTAACTTTTTGAAGTTTTATTTTAAACACATTTGACATATGTCAAATCAAGAATTAACTTAACATCTGGACATGATCAGGGTATCTGCAACTATTTCCCACCATCATCAAGACATATTTCCAATACTATCTCCTTAAAAGTAATACAATTTTGGAACTCCACTTCACCTGGTGGTCCTTTTTTATATTTAAAAGTCTCCATATGCTAAATTCTTGCATTTGAATCCCAAGTGTTTTGAGATCTTGTTTAAGTTTTGAATTGGTCTTTAAAAAGCTATTTAAATCAAACTCGACTTTAGAATTTTGACTTGTCAAAAAGAGTTCCAAAGTGCATAACTGGTGATACATTACATACACAATTTATTTCAAGCTATTGCAGTCAACTAAAACAAACAGGGCCTCTGTTGGGTGGCCCTGTTGGGTTACCATTTTATAGCTTTCTGGCTTTCTTCCAAGCAGTCGTTATTGTTAACGAACCATTCAACTTATCGGTTTAAATTCTTCATTTGGATGGTTTCTTTAGTGACATACAAATTCTTTTAGGTTTGAGTGATATCGACAGCCCTCGTCTGAGTCTGAATTTAAGAACGACCTTCAACAAGTGCTTAAACCTTGATTCAACTTCCACGTTCTATCCCTTTGCAATCAGCTTACGTTTTTGTTATGCTCGCTTGTTTTTTTGACCAATTCTCTACACAGAGAGAAACTAGACTCGCATGTAATTTTCCCATTTCTCGCTTCTACATTCCCAACCTCCTTGTCCCTCAACAATAAATCAACTCCATTTTCCTCCATGGAATTCTCTGACGGTCACTTTCGATCTAATAAGTCTTTGTTAACCCGAGTTATTTGTGTCATTTCCAGGGGTCCATGAAACAAGTCCCGTGATTCATATCAAATTTGGAAGACCTGGGAGTTGGCAACCCTGCCACCACGTTGTCATGATCAAACCTGTGATTCATGTTAACCAAATAAATGCTTAAGGTCCCATTTCACCACACCATTTTTCCACAGCTGCCGTAACCATCTTGCGTGACTTTTTCAGGCACCCAGATCAGAATTCTAAACAACAAGCTGACCGTAGGATTATCAGAATGGACTTGTCGGAAATATTTCATCTACTAACACAAAATCTAAATTAGATAAATGGGCATGCAGGGAATGGAATGTCTGAATCATAGGAAATGGAAACAAGATCAAGGTGGAAAAACAACAGACAGATACGAAAACTGCTTCGTTGCTGCTTCAAGGGCATTTCTGTCATTGGATTTACAAGAACAAATTCAACAAATGTTAAAAGTACCCTATAAAGGAAGTCTCGATGCTATACTGCTGTATAGCGTGTGATAAGTTTCACAAAAGAGGGAACAATCGCAAGATTGTCATGTGATCTCCTGAATAGCACTTCCCATGAATAAGATTTAATCCCGTATCATACCGATGGGAAATACTTGTTGAGATTGAAAGGCAGGGAATAAAATTCTTCACTCCTGTTATCACCTTTGAACGTGCGGAATTTGTCCCACCAGTGCTTACCCCTATCTTTCCTAGTATTCTTTTTGTGCAGGGTGTTGTCCAGGAAATATGCGACACAGCCCGCAACAAATGCTTCTGATGAGAAAGGAACGTTTACCATATCATTGAACTGCCAAGAAAAAACATGTATTCTTTAGTTAGCTTCTAGTAATAGTTTTCCCAAACAAGAGCAACTGAAACCGAAGTAATCACAGCTTACCCATCTTGCTGTTGTGTGGACTGGACCATAGCCATTAATCGCAGTGTACTCGTTGAAATATTGTGGTATGGACAAACCGATGAAGACAGAGAAGCCCAATATGAACTTTGTTCGGAAGGCATTGAGATTGCAGAACTGAAGAAAGCTCAGACCTCCAGCACCTAGACATACATAATGCCATTACGAAACCACAACAAATTAAGAATCCACGACTTCAAACCGTCAAAACTTCACATACCCACGTAAGCAAAGAAAAGGCAGTACAAAGCAGCAAAAATTGGGGGTGGAATTGAAGCAAATACTGCCCCAAATTTTCCTGCAGAACAGCACAAAGTTTAATGGTATACAATGTACTCTCAGAAAGATATGAACCATAACAAGCTCTAAAGAAAATCTTCAAAGTTAATAAGACTAACCCAGAATGGAAAAGAAAAGCATAAAACCAGCAGATATCTGGACAACCCTACGGCTGCCAACTCGTGTCAAGGCCAAAAGACCAGCATTTTCTCTGTTAAAAAAAAGGTCAATACTCTGATAAAAAAATGTCACATATCCATGCTTTTTTAAAAAGTACACATTATCAAAAGAAAGTTTTCTGGGCGAGAATCTTACACAGACACAGAGGATCCATTCACTGTTCCAAACAACCCAGAGAGCAATATAGCAACTCCCTGAGAAGAAACAAAATGTTAACACAGAAAAGGAAAATTAGTTTTCACTCAAGTTGAAGTTTTTCTAACTCTGGGGGTTAGTTTTCAGTCAAAAGTGGACGCATGCAGCATATGGTCAAAAATATATATATGTATGTATGTATATATAAGGTCAAGAAGTCAATGCATGATCTAAGAACTCAAACTCATGAAAAGAAAGATTTTTATTTTTCACATAAACCAATCATTTTCAGTTACCTGCCAACCTATACCACGACTAAGAACAGAAGGGGGCATTGGAGTTGCACTTGCGTATCTTGACACCGCAATAAAGGCACCAGTAGACTGCAAATTTGTAATGCATAATGAATAAAATTCATGTACTATATAAGATAACAATGTAAATAAGCACCAGAATCCGTCGTCACAAGCTTAAACTGTACCAATTCATGAGTTTTGCAGGCACAAGCACACACAAAAATAATGTTGACAATGATTTGGTAAAAACTGCAACCTGTAAAACTGGTTGAAGTTTGCTTACAGATGGAGCTAGATTTCAGTACCCGGTAGATTCTAGATTTCAGCTCAATAGCAAGTACAATGACCCAATTAGTATCAAAATCATAATGCCGTGGGCAACAGGAAAGTAAATACTTATTTCCTACTAGCATGGATGGATAGGGGTAGTAAGGGGAAATATCACCAGTGAAAGAACAAAACAGTTTTGATGCCAATTACTATGTGATGCAATTCTTAGTTTTAAAACTGTATACGTGGAAAGAAAAAGTAGAAGAGAAAAATGCCAACCTCAACAAGAGCAACGAAGGATGCCATCATCATAGCAAAGGCTTCACCCGCATCAAATGAAGGTGGGCCCCATTGAAAGGGATAAGGAACTCTGATCCTGATCCAAAAAGATACAACAGACGTAAGTCCATATAGATGGTCAATCGTTTGAGTTACTTATACCGCATCCGAGCCATTCTCAGGCTGTAATAAAAGTTACAAAAAGCTAAACCAGAACTCCAAACTAGAATTTTAAGATAATTTGTTTGATTCAAGAAATTGACATGGATAAGGAACAAAATTAGTTCAGTTCAAGGAGGAACTGGTACAAAGCTTATCTCCACTTTCTAGCTCTAGCAATTGATTTGGGACAATTAATTCATATGAATGATCTAACGTATATTTACTAAGAAAGATCATCATCTAACTTCTGCCTTCCAAATCAATATGCAACACATGAAATTAGACCAAGGTAAATCAATAAATCAACAGCAAAATCCTAACTTTTGCAGTAGGCCCTAACTACTTAACTTGAATGGTCTGACAATTAGTTTTAGTAGGTAAACCATTCCACAGAAGCCTCTTAAAAATCACAACCACAGATTGGACACTATATATTTCATTGAGTCTATTTACATGATATAAAAGCTAACACCACATATATAGTTTCCATCAATAACTGTGACATAATAAAAAATAAATAGAAAGTTGTCCTGCTGTCTGACTTCAAACCTACCATGGAGCAGCATCAATGAGTCCAGCACGATCAGTTCGACATGTTGCTTGCGTCTTGGGAGCTGCACCATTATAAGCCCCACCTACAGTAAGTAGGTATGCATAAATCCATACAATGACCACAGCAAATATGACAGCAAAACGATCGAACACACTCTTCCCCGACTTGAACACGTGAGGCATATACTGCAAAACGAACAAAAAAGTTACTCAGCCCAATGACAATCCTGTGTCATATTGTTGAAGAGGAAATAGCTGACAGCAATGTGATTCTAGTAGTAACAGCACAATTTACCTGAGAAACAAATACTAATATGATGAGCTCTGGCAATCCAATCTCCACACATTTGGCGACCTAAGAATCCAACAAAAAATTAAAACCAAGCGTGTAAAAAAGTATTAGCAAGGAATAGGGTAGGCCAACAGTAAGCTCCTCCCACCTAGGACAAGATAATGGATTCAGACTCATCCCTTCCCCATGCAGTCAAAGTTCCTTGCCTTAAGAAAAAGGACCCATTCCTAACCCACCTCCACACCCCTAACCCACAACCACAAAAAAAAAAAAAAGAGAAGAAAGATGTTTGCACATGTCACCGTGTGCTACCCCTCATTATGCACATGCAACAATACAAAGCTTACCCCAGGAAAACCAAGCTCATACAGGCCAAAACCAACGAGAGCAACCAAAGGCACAGCTGAAAGTGGACTTAAGAACCTGAAAAATGTGAATAAAATCTTAGTATAGACAGGATTGTTCTCACACCCAAGTATTACCTTACTAAGCTTAAAACAGACTCCAACTACTTGAGCATTCAAATGTTAATAATGTACAACCCATATAAGTGTACTGACATTCAAAAACGCATTTGGCTTACATAAGCTAGATGAGAATGTCAAATACGTGACCTATAAAACAAGTTCACTACACAAGCGATCCAAACCAGCCAAGATTTATAATATGCTCAGCAGGATAATGGGCTTTGAACATTACATTATCCTCTAATCATACAAGTTTATATACAGCACTAACCTGGTGACATTACGCCAAAGGCCACTAAAACCTAAAACAATCTGCAGTGTTGATGCAACAATTAGGGCCCCTTGGATTGCACGCATTGTCCTCTTAAATTTCTGTGTACAAATGAGAGGTTATCAAAGAGTCACATTAGATGATGAGACAACCACCTGTAAGAACATTGTGGTCCATAAATTTTTTTATTGATTTTGTTCATTTTTCCTTTTTCATTTCAGTACCAGAATAACTTACTTCAGCAGTAATGAATGGTTTAAATAGGAATCATAACTCTTCAATAACAGTAGCTGATCAGATGAACTTAACATTTTAAACTTTCAAAAGTTTCAGATCACAAAACCTGAATAGGATCTAGATTATCACTAAATCGACCAGCAAGAATAATTGAGATTGTGGTTGGCACAAAGGTGTAAGAGCCTCCAATCACAGCTGGCAATCGAGTCCCGAACATACTTTGTAGCAATGTGTTCAGACCAGCAACAAACAACAGAGTCTGTATCACGTCAGCCTTCTCCCTCTACAAGAATGGCATACATGCATTAGTCTCCAGTGAATATAGACTACTCTTGGAGGAAGTAGTCTGAAATGGCTCGCCCATTTTGTGCATAATTCCACATAAGACTTACATTTCCACCTCCCATTTGGGGAACAAGGGCTGTAGGAATAAGAACAGTCGTCCCAAGCATCACAATGTAGTGTTGGAAACCAAGTAAAATAGCCTCAGCTGCATGACAAATTTAAAAGGTCACCAAAATGGAGGCATGCCCTCCAATAACATTCGCAAATATGAACAAAATAAAATAGTTAACCGACTTCCACATGCAACCTTTTTTAAGACTCGTGCGTGCAATTTGTAGATATATTAGAAAGGACAATATTAGCTCTGGAAATGCAATTTACTTGTGACCCAAAAGTTGAAAGGATTTAACGTGTCAATCACATCGACATAAATGGATTATCATATAAGCAAGAACGAATATCCTTCTGCTTTTCAAGATAGAACCTCGATACAGAAATTTCCTAAATAAAATGAACAGAGAGTATAATGGACATAAAACACTTTTCAGAGAAGAAACGCCAATTAAGAAGAAATAATCAGCTCGCCTTTTTTGTTATTTAGTTTTTAACGCAACCACAATCTTGAATGGGCCGCAAAACACATACATCGTTTAGCCTTTTAAAAGGGAGGGCAACTACTAACTGGAATAAAAGAGAAAAAAGCTCAAAAAGCTACTTTCAAACTAAAACCAAGTTGCCGAGATGCAATGTCCAAAAGTACGAATTGATAACTCCTAAAAGCTTACTTAAAACATACCCTGCTAGATTCACACAATGCTTACCTTAAAAACACAAGAGAGGAATTAGAACCTAAGACTTAAGCCACTAGTAAAAGTCCACAAGTACACGAAACGCGAATAGAAGTATAAGAATTGAATATACTCACGCCATGGAGGAGGACTAGTAATGCAATAAGAGATGTTCGGAAGTTGCTCTTTTGGTGGATGTGGTTGTGGCTCTTCCACCTTTCCGCCGCCGCCTCCGGCCATGAGTGAACGTACTAAGAAGCTCTTTCTTCTCTCTTCCTAGAACTTCGTCTCTCTAGCAAACATCGAAAAAGAAAAGGAAAAGAAGAAAGATTCAGGAATCAGTTCAATGTACCAAAAAGCAAGACAGATACCCAAATCTAAGCAGAACTCAGATCCCCAATCTTACATAAAGATCACTGACGTGACAAAAAACCAGAGCTAATGCTCAACAATGTGAGGACCCAAAAGTGTGAACAGCCCACATGGATGAAGATAAAAGTAAGATTGTGGAGAAATGGAAAATCAAAGTGTAACTATAGAAGGGAAAAACAATGCCCTTAATAATTGCAAGAAAGACGGAGGAAAGTGGCTTTTAGCTATAGCAGCCTTGAAAGCAAGCAAAAAGCTCTCAAGTAACAAAGAATTTAGAGTCAAACACAAATCATGCACCCCACAAACCTGGTAAGAAAGAGCAAAAAAGTGGAAAAGCTTCACTGTTTTCCTCCAAAAAAAAAGAGAAACCCAGATGCTATCTAGAGCAGAAAAACTGAAACAGCGTCCGTGAATAAAAAACAAAGAATGTATGTAACAAGAAGTTTCGCCAAGTGAAATTTGCAAACTTTGCTATGAAATGAATGAAAAGGAAGTGGAAACAGTACAATCAGTAAAAGACGTATTTCCTCTCTCTAAAATCTTCAATTTCTTCCTCTAACATACGACGATAATCCATCTAACCAACATTATTGTACGTTTTGTTTATCATTCAGCTACTTCAAGTGACGGTTACAAGTGTGTAGTTCAATGCTCTACAAATACACGTAAAAGAAGGACATTAAAGTTGATACCTTGACACAACAAGCGCAGAGATGTCTTCTGTGTCTAACGGCGTCGTCTTAGCGATGTGGTCACAGTAATCAACTTGCATCGTAAAACGCACCAATTGACGGTGCGTTAAAAGACGGAATCAGCCTTCAAAAGATGGACCGACGTCAGGGGAACAAGGTCGAACTAATTGTTGAAAGGGGTAGTTTGGGAAGCTTAAAAATCACGTGTGGGGAGCGGGGTGGCAGAGGAATATTGTCGAGGTTTGAGCTGCTCAGAAGCAAAGAGGCCAAAAACGACCGCAGAGGCCAGAAAACGACAGCCGACACGTTGCAGTTTTTCATCCCTGTTGCCTCTTGTACCCGCATTTACAGCCCCTCACTTCACTTGAGTAGGACATAAGAAGCTCGCTAATATGCAAAACATAATTTAATTTTTAAATACTTTAAAAAATTACAGTAAAACTTAAGGTTGAGAAAAAAAGTTCAATAATACGTATTTTATTTTTATTAATAAAAAAATTATTTCTAAATCACCCACATTAATAATAAGTTGTAATAATATCAATGATGATTAATTCTTAATTCCAAGATAATAACATTATTGATGTCTACTAAGATTTTTATAGTTTTTACATCCTTGTAAATTTATAAAAATGCAAATAGAACTATATTAAAAATATTGAAAAAAAATGTCAGACTCTATTTAATTTCAAATATGTATTTTTTATTCTAATTATAATTTATATTTATAATTAGTAACCTTAAAATTAAGGTGGTTCAAACAATGGAAAAGCTTACAAAAACAAGAAAATAAATGTGAGCCTTACAAAACCAATGTTATGAATATCATACTAGGCTCGGTATCGGATTGAGTTCTGGAACGGAACTGTATCGATACCGATTAATACCGGGTACCGTTTCGAAATTTTTTTAAAATTTATAAAATAGTCCCTAAAATTTTTAAAATTTACAAAATAGTATATATTATACAGTTGTACTGTATACTTTATTAGTTTACTGTTTACATCAACCATGCTTTCAAAAATTTTAATAATA
>JANVCL010367334.1:0-17160 GCA_026546855.1 Erythroxylum incrassatum
TTATATTTTAATAAGTTATTCTTATCTATTATTATTATTATTATTTATTGTTAATAATATTTATTATTATTATTATTTATTATTTTTATTAATTATTGTTATAAATTTCCTACTTACTATTTTTAAAATTGTTGATTTTATTATTAATTTTATTACACCAAATTAATTATCTTATTACTAATAATAATTAATAATTATTATTATAAATTTTGTGCTTTTTTATTATTATTATTAATCGAGATAGAAAATAGGGATGTGTTGTTTTTCTGTCGAAGAAAACTTGTTGTGAAAATTCAGAGAAATGATGTTTTCTGGTTTCTATAAAACTGTTGTGGTTTTTTTATTTTCAGAAACAAAAAATCACAACAGAGTAAACCAAACACGTTTTACTTGCCTGTTTTTATTTTTACAAAAATGACAACAAAAAACGGAAGAAAAAACAGAAACAAACAGCCCCTTAGTTATAATCTAAGAAAAAAATTAGGATTAATATAAATTTTTGTTAATCTACTATTAATAGCTTCGAAGAGAGGTACGAGAACAATGTCACGATTAGTTATGCACATTCATGTGAAGGTTAAGAATGAACCAAGAGCTAGACAAAAAAAACCATTAATTAATCCTTGTAATTTTATATTGTTTGAATTGATTTGTCTTCCATAGTTTAAATTTATTTTATTGCATCAATTGAATTTAACTAAAAAGCAACAAAAGCTATTCATACACTTTCCGTGGGTACAATCCTTCTTACCACTACTATAAGTTTAGATGTGTAGAGTTAGGTTTTATTTTCTACCTTGTTCTATACACATCAATAAATTTTGGCACCATTTTCAAGTATTGGAATTAATTTAGTTTTTTTATATTAGCTAGTGTTTTGTAAATATATTTTTTATAATTGGTTTTTATTTTTTTCTTGATCTTTTTATGCTCTTTAATGTTTGTTCATGACAATAACTAGGTCTCCTCGTTAAAATACTTTAAAATATGATCTAGAGATTGAAAGGACATTGTGATGATTGCCCAAGTAATAGAGTAAGGAATTAAATTGAAAAAATCTATGGTCAATCCAGAAACTCCAAGGATGTTGGCTACCTTAGACTTAAAAGACCTCTATGCATTACTTTCCCAAATTTTGTTAAGCATATTACTTTTTCTCTTAAATCTAGTTTGATAAAATTTTTATCTAATTTTCATGGTCTTATAGGTGAGGATGCTCATAAGACTCCTAAGGAGCTTGAATTGGTTTATCTTAATATGAAAGCTCTAGGGGTAATGGAAGAGAAAATCATATCGTGAGCTTTCCATTCTCACTAAAAGATGCAACAAAATATTGGATTATTTTTGCCTGCTGGGAGTGTTGCCATAAGGAATAAAATGAAAAGACTATTTTTAGAGAAGTATTTTCTAGCATTAAAGAAAACAAGCATAAGGAAAGAAATTTCTAGGATAATACAACATCATAGAGAATCCCTCTACGAATATTAGGAGCACTTCAAGACGTTATGTTTCAACTACCCTCGTCATAATATCACATAGTAACTCCTTATCCAATATTCATATGAAGGATTACTGCCAATTTATATTTTAGTAAATGTAGTAGGGATCTTATCAAGCATATTGCAACAAACTCATAATAATTTTGCATTCATTATGACGTTTGTCAAGTAAATAAGGTAAACAATTCATCAATAAAACATTGTTTAGATGAACTAACATCCTTTGTCAAACATATTGCTATAGGGCAGGCATAAGTGAAAGTTTGTAGAATATGTATCAATATTCGAATGGAATATGTTAATGCTTTAGAAGGAAAATTTTCCTAATAGTACAATCCATATTCCTAGACTTATAACCCAGGTTGAAAAGATCATCTAAACCTGAGTTATTGAGGGAATAGGTAACGAAAATACTTCCTAAATAGGTTGCAAGGTGTATAGCAATTTCAGCCTAAACAATAAGCCTCATCCTTTAATTCAGGTATGCCATTAAAGGATATGGTTAAGTCTCTTGCTACTATTACTTTACAATTCCAAAAAGATGTGAAACAGTTTCATCAAGAGAGAAGATCTCAATTTCAAGAGACAATGTCTAACATTCAAATTTTGGAAAACTACACGAGTAAAATGACTATTTCTATCAACTGCTTAGAAGTTCAAAGTGGAGGAGAATTGCCATAGCAACATGAGATAAAGCAAAAATTTTTAAGGTAATTAACTTAAGGAGTGGTAAGAAGTTTGAGGGCCTAAAGAGGACTACAAATAAGATGGCCAATGAAGAGGAAATTGAGAAGGGGTTAGGATAAGAAAGAGATCCCTCATTTAGTTCAAAGGTAAATTCTAAATCTCCCAATATGGTTAGAACTAACCTCCCCCATTTTCCTGGCAGGTTTACAAGGTTAAACAAGGAGGAAAAAGATAAAGAGATCTTGGAGACTTCTTAAAAAGTGGAAGTAAATTTACCTTTGGTAAATGTAGTCAATTAGGTGCCAAGGTATGAAAAATTCATTAAGGAATTATGTACCAATAAGAGAAAATTGAGAGGTAAAAAGAAGATCATGATGGGTAAAAATGTTTCTGTAGTCATAAAAAAGAAATTATCTCTTAAGTCCAAGGATCTTGGTATGTTTACAATTCCTTATGAGATTGGTATAATTACGAGAGCCATACTAAATTTAGGAGTATCAATCAATTGCACTAATTCTTACCTTTATAGAATGGTTGAGGATGTTCTAGTATAGGTGAATGAATTAATGTTTCCTATGGATTTCTATATGATAAATATGGATGATGGCATTCCCCCTAACCCCACACCTATTTTATTAGGGACACAATTCCTTAATACTACCCAAACTAAGATAGATGTTCATGAAGGTGCCCTCATAATGGAATTTGATGGGGATATGATTCATATTAACATTTTTTATACCATGAAACATCCTTAAGATGATCATTCTATTTTCTTATTGATGTGATTGATCCTTTATTATGAGAAATTTTTAAGTTGAATTGCAGGGACAAATTAGAAGCAGTTTTAACTAAGCATTTGGAATTGGAAGCCACTAACGATCTTAAGTTAGGAAAGGAGCTAATTAAAATGATGGCTTTCTTGTATTATAGTCCTACGAGGTATGTGAAAAGACCCATCCTAGAGTTCTCCCTCTAGAACTCGAGTGGAGCCCTCCTAGTGATCCCACATTAGTCCTCTAATCAATATCTAGCTTAACTGAAAGGTTCCGCAAGGCCAAGCTATTCAATTGATAAAAACCTTTTATACTCTAAAAGTTACAACGCGGAAAATAACGGAAAATTTTTATTGTTTTAAATCATTTTATTGAAAATTTTAGCAGCATAATGACTGCTTTTCTAAGATTCTCAAATTTGAAAAGCCCTGTAAAACTTCAAAACACTTTTATATTCACACCAATTTCTCAACTACAAATTTTGGACTTCAAGTCCACTCACAAGTAACCCGAAACAACTAATTCTCAACAATCACTATAATAAACTTTAAAAAGCTAAAACATATTCATGCATTTCATTTAAACGCCTTTATAAACATCCATTCTTTACAAAAAATGTATACATTAAAATGAAACACGTAAAGCAGCACTAGATGATACAATTAATCTTGCAGTGGAGTCCAAATTACTGCAACACCTGTACACATACTTGGGGTAGTTTGTTTAAAAGCATAAAAATAAGGGTGAGCTAAACGAGCTTAGTGAGTGTAATCAGTTTACAAGAAAATTGAACATTTCATAACATCATAATTGTAATATTCCTTACAATCACAATGCTCATGATAAAATGCATTTCATAATAATTCATTTGCGCATCATAACAATTAGTACGCAAATAACATTTCGTAAAACATAATTTAATTTTTTTGAAATACTATTCCAAAATGCTTTTCGACGTAAAACTCATAAGATACAAGTTTCCATTTTCCTTTTTTTCCTTAAACAATAAACAATGGTGATAATAAGTTTTCTGAAAACTTTAATACTGAAAAATAAGCCAACCACTAGAATTCATACCATACAATACCTCTCAAATCACTTTTAAATTAAATAGTGGTGGCATTATTATTTTCATGAATTTTCATACTCAACATAGCCCACCACTTGTTTCTTTACCATATGGTACACTAGGCCTAAAGTCACAGAGCTAGTTCTTCATCATTTACCCACAACTGGTTAACCACTAATTATGGAGCTGGTTCTATACTGCTCACCCATAACAAGTTAATCGCTATAAACTGATAGTTACAGAGTTGGTTCTATATCGTTTATCTATAACAAGTCACAGAGTTGGATCTACATCGCTGACTCATGACTAATTGACTGCTATTTATGAAGTTGGTTCTACATTGCTTACCTGTAACAGGTTAACTACTATAAATATATCGGTATAATAACATGTTTAAAGCCTAGCGATGTACCATAGGCAAAACCAACTCTTACATTTACAGCTCATCTTATTTTCTAAATCAAGTATGGGGGATTCATAATTGAATTATTTCAATGTAAATCCTAATCATATAAAGTTTAATTTTCAAATTAAAACTCAAATATTGACAAAGCATACACTTATGATATCATTATTCACTTGTAAAATAACATTTGCATAAAACTCAATATAAAAATTCATTTCATGATCAAATGAAAACCATTTTCATGAACTCAATTTAAAGAACATTCACATGTCATCAATTCTTTTCCAAAGAATCAAGTCATACAAAATAATTAAAATACACTCACAACTTCACAAACTTATCGCCAAGCACACTCACGCATTCTATGCCTCTTCTTTACCTACACAAAACGCATTTCGTTTAGGTATTTATTTCCAAATTTAGAAATGAGACATTAAAACTATAGTTTGGTTTAACCAAATTTGATATTAATATTAATCGAGTAACATGTACGGCAATCATATTTCTACTTACTTCTGTAAGCCAACCTATTGGTCTCCATTTTCAAATGTAAATTCAAAAGTCACTTAAATACCATATTTTACCTATTCTAACTTACTAATTTCTTCAAATCACAATCTCACTGATAGGATTGAATCATCTTATTTTTTCTTATGCATTTCAATGTCTTTTTAATCCTATTTTGTGTTTAAATACTCATTTTGTGTTTATATACAAATTAAAGGATTGAACACAAATATATGCTAAAAGGAAGAAGTTTGACAAAGTTAGAGAGCCATCTATGGAGTAGAAACCATTAAGGGCATTTGGAGAAGAATCGGAGAAGACCCGGGAAATAACCTAGGGCCATGATCATGGTAAACAGGCCAAAATCGTGATAGAAGCTTGAGCACAGGGCCAAGATCATGGGGAGCCAGCCACGATCATGACAGAGAGCAGACAAATTGTCCACAATCATGGGGATTTATCCATGATCATGATAGAGAGTAGATAAACTGGCCACGATCATGCACTAAGGGCCACGATCATGCATTAAGGGCCACGATCGTGGCTTGCACGCAGATAGACGTCGGGTTGCTTTCGAATTCGAGTTTTCGAGGAACTTTTTGGAATTTTTAGGCATAAAAAACCTGAGGGTTTACCCTATATGGGAAATACTATAAAAATAAAGAGAAATGATCCAGAGAGAGAATCTCCAATCTGCCACTTTTGTGAAAACTCTAAGAAGAGAGAAGGGCTCTAAAAATTTGCCATTTTTGGAAAACTCCAAGAAGAGAGGAGGAACCAATAGAGAAATTTTTGTTATTTTGCATAAGCTTAGCTGTTCTTTTTCAGTTTCAACGCTTTATTTTCAAATTCATTCCATTATTTTAAAGCTTTTTTAGTGCTAATCATATTTTTACATGTTCTAGAATGTTAGAATGAATGTTTGATGGATTTTATAGTTAAACTTTATAAATTTTGTAAGGAACATTTATGTTATATTAATGTATGTTTATTTCTTCAATTTTCCAGCTTTAATCTTGGTTGTTTGACCTTATTTATGAGCTTTTTCATATCTGAATTTGTTGGGTATTTGAATATTTAATGGTTTATGTTATGGATTTTTGCTTATTTGTGATGCTTTGGATTAATTTGTGCTTAATAGTTAGGATTTATGCACGTTCTTAGATTCATGATCAATTAATTTGGGTTTTTATGCAAGTTATGTGTGCTGGAAGTTTTATTTTGATGCAATTAGTTTAGATTTTGTTATTTGGGTTATGATTAGTTATTTGTTAGCATAAAGAGATTTGATTTCTATTAAGTTAGTATTGAATTTTGGTTTTTATCACTTCCTTTATAATTTCCAGCATTGGTTTTTATTTAACTATGGATTTTTTTGTTTAATATCTATTGTTCTTAATATGAACATTTGTGGTCAAACTACTTAGGGGTTTGGAGATATTATAAGGATAAAGGAATGGAAATTGTGAGAATGGAGTTGAATTTGTCTTAAATTGTTGCTTGTAGGTCTAGGTTGGTTTGAGATTTAGGATAAATGTCATGAATTAGGAAATGCTTATAGGTTTGATCACCCTTTAGGTAACTTTCTAATCCAAAGGCTAGGGATGAGCATGTGATATATAATAGTCCATAGTGATTCCTAGAAGTAGCAATAGGTTAGTTGAATTTGTCAGGATACTTAATCAACTAATCTAGGATACCATACCTTTAGGTTACACCTTCCAAGCTTATGAGTAGGTGGCCTAAGTTAGTTGTTTCTTAGTACCTAACGCATCTTCACTATTGAACGTAGAGAGCCTATTCTAGCTTATAGTGGAGATCGGGGCATTTCTTAAGCTTATTACTTTTGCCTATTTTAAAGAAATTAAGGGTTGGAGAGCTTAATCAAGTCTATAGGCTAACACAATGATGAAAGTACCTTTTATTTAGATTAAAGGATCAATGAACATCTCGGAATCCCAAAGATATCCCTAACCCACTTCTTTACCATTGTTATTAGTATTTTCTAAATTCGCTTTGTGTTAATCTTTTTGTTTACGATCTTTGCATCTTAGTTGTCTCGTTTCATTATTTCAGGGTGTTTTGTTTTCTTTTGTTTGCAACATTTGAAATAACATTTGCATCTTAGCTCTTAGTGGTTTGACCCTAGCTCACCATTTACTGCATAGTTTGGTAGTTAGGGATTTATTATTTGGTAGTTAGCGATAGGCTATCACTCACCTAATTTAATTCACCATATCACATTCATGCATGATGAGTCACTATTATGACCTATGTCCAAAATCAATACCTCCAATTGTTCCTTAATTTTTAGATATCAAATGTTCAAATTAGTTTTTCAAGTCTTCTAAACATTTGTTACACTATGTATCTAGTTTCCATAGCATTAAAAATCATGCCATTTTAACTTCTAAATCATGGAACATGTACCAAATCTCACAAGTTGCTTCAACACGGGGACACTATCAGGTTTCCATAAATAATCTCAATTTTCAATATCATTCAGCTAGAATTAGTCTAGGTCTCTTTTAGAGACTTTTATTACTATATCTTCTGTTTCAACTCCAATTAGAATAAACCAATTAGAGGTCTGTAGGAGGAGTTATGGCCAAAACATCGAGACTGATTCAAGTGAACTGAGAACCCATGACAAAATTTCACCAAACATGGCTATCTCTCTTATCATATTCAACTAAAAATTGACCCTTGCATTATGGCACGCTAAAAACCCTAGGTACAGAAGATTCTCTCAAGCTTAATTTATTGATTGATTTCCTTATTTTCAGCCCATAAATTCTTTTAAATTTATTATCTACTCCATGGAAAGTTAAAATCACCATTGATCTTACACAAATTCATTCCATGCAAAACCCACAAACTAGAAATTTAGGTTAGGAAAACTTACCACTGTCTTTAAATATTTTGAAAAATTGAAGAATACTTAGTCTTGGTGAAGCTCTCTTCAAATCATCAAACTGATAGCTTCCTTCTTCTCCTTCTTATTGGTTGTGAGGCACCCTTCCTTCTTTTTTCTCTTTCATTTTTTCTCTCTCTTCCTTCCTTGCTATCATCAATGGCCGAAACTCACTCTTGCTTCTCTCTTATTTTCTTTTAGTTTTTGGGCTTTTTAATGTCATTCTCACGGCACTCTGACAAAATGACGCAAAATGTCTTAAATTTTGTTTTTTATACTTATTAGTGAATTACATAGGTCACCTTCATATTTATCATCAACGATGACTCATCACACACGTCATTTTCTCATTGGTGATCTCTAATGACTCACCAATCCACTAACATCATGTAAAAAGACCAAATTGCCCTTAATGAGTACGGAAAGACTAAATTGTCCTTTAATCCATTTTATTCACCAACTAACCAAATTAAATCCTGAAAATATTTCACAACTGTCTTGTCATCAATTTGACCATGAAATACGCTAATTATGGTCAATACTTATTGATTGGATGCTTTTTAAAAATTTGAATGGGTTGAAAATCATTAATAGCCATTATTTTCCAAAAAAGGCATTTTAGTCCAATAATTTCAGATTACCCAAATTTTATTCAAACAACCTCCGTTTTGACCCACTTCAGTTCCTGTGGAGTCCAATCCTAATTTTGAAACTTTTCATTGTAATTTGAAATTATTCGGTAACTTTTCGGTTGCCCGGAAGAATTTTCAGATTCAATATGGAAATCAGAAAAATGTAACCGAAATTGTTTAGATTTCATTCAAAAGTTAAGCCTAAATTTTTTTTATCATTCGCATTGACACAACAAGCTATATTAAAGACCTACCCATTTGGAAAGTTAACTTATTTAAGAAATTGGCAAAAAGTTTGTTTTTGTAGGTGGAATCATGTATGACCACCCATCATCTCTCCTTTTCAAATGCCAATATTTTCTTATATTCATGTCTTTTAAGTCTCATTTAGCCTTAATTGTGTCTTCCAATTTTCCATCAATACCCATCAAAGTGTCTAAAATATTCTTACACATGTTTTTGTTCAATATGCATGACATTAAGATTATAACTCAATAGCAAATTCTTCCAGTAAGGAAATTTGAAAAATACTTTTCTTTTGTTCCAATTGAGATCAACAAATTTTTTATTTTGCTCCTTATTACTTAAGTCTTTGCCAAGTGTAAATTCTTGGAAATGTTGTAATTGATTTAGCACATCATCTCCACAATTACAAAAGAGCTTTATTATGTTTTACTATGGATATAACAACACTTTGAATCTTTATAAGGTAATGAATTGGATTTTTTAGGCAACAATTTATTCTTTCATTACCAATAATATGTTAATGTAAAAGCAAACTCTTGTTATTAAATAGGCAACATCCATATATCCATTCATGCATATCTTACTTACGTACATACTATAAAATGTAAACAACTAAAAAATTGTATTTATATATGCTATATAACTTATAAGGACTAGTAAAATTCAACCTTTAACATATTCAAAATAAAAAAGCAAAAAATAACTAGCTAAATTATTCACCTACATTACCTCCCTCTATTTTATATAGAATACAAGTGAATTTGTCTAAATACTAAACAAAACCAATACGTATGGAGGACTCCTGGTTCATGCAAATAAGGCAGTTTTGTCATATCGTCCACTCCACATGGAATTGCATCTGCATCTTTAGGATAAACATCATAACTCTTCATGACAACCTACATTTTTTGAAAGTTACACAAATAATTATCACCAGCTCACCCAAATATTTAAATGAGAAGTAGAGGATTTTCTTACCATTAGAATCTAGATTTATGTAAGTGCAATATATATAATAAATGCATTGTGATAATACTGCAATCAACTTAAAGGATTCAACAGATGTCACAGCCGTGATCATTAAATAGATGTCCAAGTATAAACAAATGTCAAAAGTTAAATGCTATTATATGGATAGGTAAAGATGGTACTTTAAACTAGATTTCTAAGGAGTTGAAAATTCAGATCATCCTAACATTTTATTTATCTTTGTATAAATGAAGATCATTTTTTATGGATGACACTATTTTTTCATTCAACTTTAGATGTTATAATCATATGAGTGACAATTAAGAGCATGATAAGAGAGTAGAATTGTCTAAAGTAATAACAAATCTATAGAAAAAGAATTGAACATTATTAACGTACTAACTTCATAATTCCTAAAAGTAGATAGAATTTATAAGTTAAATCTACACATGCCTTATCAGACTGACCATTTCAATCATATATATGATTTTGTGATATCTCAGGAGATTGATTTTTATTATATAATGTGAGATTATAATATGATTAGCATGGTTATATATGATTTAATTTGTAAACAAACTGCATGGTTTATAAATTTTATCAATAAATTCAAGTTTACTAAGCTAGCATAAAAAGAAGCTTACATAAAAAGCATAGTTAGTAGAAGAATTTATCCTCCCTTCCCCATCAAGGCTATAGTAGCGACAGGAGGAATAAGTCCATGACTTAACTCAGTCTCTGTTATTGGTAAATCATATGCAAGTGCTCCTAGACCCAAAATCGTTGCTAGTAAGAATGGAATAGCAAACCACACAAGCCCACCTGGTAAGTAGCCCTTATAGGTTGACGCTCATGTAGCTATAGCACTCACCCAATATTCCTAAACAATTCAATGTTGGTGAAAAAAATAAGAAAAAATAGGTTTATGAATAAGAGAAAAGGAATGTAATTAGTTCTTAATAACAATAAGGAGATGCATTATGCTACACTATCAACAAAAATGGTATCAAAATTGTCAATAACATTTATAACACTGAAAACAAGCCCATCTAAACTCAGTATTAACAAGTAAGACCCTTTGTAATTTCCACTAACAAGACTATAGGATTGTCCTTTAAAAGATTGGCTCTGGCCATGTCCTAGATTTTCTTGCTACCTTCTATAGGTGATTGTATATAAGGTTAGGAATTCCAAGTTTATTACTTATTATGTAAACTAGGTGCATAAAGATAACTAGAACTGCATGTACTAAAACATAAAATGGTTGATGAGAAAAAGTATGTTAGTCAAAAAATATTAGTAACATCATCGACATCCCCATGAAAAAGATTCAAATGACAAATACAAGTATCTATAATAGAATGTATATAACTTTCCAATAATGTTACCACCAAGTGATATTAGAAAGCCAGCAGCTTATATATTGACTCTAATAAGTGAATTCACGACTGCTGAACCACCAAAAAGTAACATCTTCATTATAATAAACCAATAAATCTATATAGAGAGAAGTATAAGATTCCTTAGAAACTAGAACCAATATATTGATCATAATCTATTTGAACACAACCCAAACAGAAATAATAAAAGAAGAAACCATACTTAACACAATGCTGCTTTTATTTGAATTGGATTATGAGATGAATCTAAGTATCTAAAGAAATATGTACCCAATCTAAACCATGTGTACAAACTTTCAAATTTTTGAGCAAATACAATCATTACATCGGTTATCTCATTAATTAAAAACACATCAAGGTTCACAGACAAATGTACTATATTTGACAATGATTAGAAATTAGAGCAACACAACCAAAGTTCTACCACTTTATGACTCTCATCCTTATCTATTCTAAATCAAACAGCTTAGAAGAAATTGAAAGCCATCAGTTATTGTAAATATGAAATTCATAATAACTTACATCAACTAGCTTCTAGCAACTAAAATACCTAGACAAGACTCAATTAATAGAAAAAAGATTCAAAGAAACAAACTTGAAACAAGGGCAATCTAAGTTATAGTAAAATTGAATTGTACAAGTAGTAGCATACAAGCACAACATAGTAGCATACCTCCTAAACTAACAAAGAGTCATCAATATAATCAATTTTAACACATATACCTGTATTCCCCAATTCCGTACAACATGTGCAGCTCAAAAAAATGGATCAAAAGCAAAATCATAGTGAAAAGGAAATTTTCCATCAAATCAAAACAACCAATAAGATTACCAGTGGTGTTCTGACTTTTTCCATTTTATAAACAGCATACCAACAAACAAAGCCAAGAACCCAAATTAATGGGTTTGATTAATATTAGTGATTTAGTGAGTCAAAACATAAAAATGGCACTTTAATTAATCTTAAACATAGCGACCAAAATATAACATACCATCGAGAGCGAGCCATAAAGAGAGAGGCCTGTAATGGCTCAGTCATCGTCAATAGCCATCGTTATCTCTTAAAAGGGTATCATTGTTACAGTGCTAGTTCTTGCTCTTTTCACCTCCATTGCCATTATTTCCTTGTTCTTTCTATTTTCTTCTTTTTCTTCGTGTTCATGTCCCCCTCAGTCTCCATCTTTTGGCAGTGATTTCAGTCGTGGCATTAGTAGGGAGGTGAAAGATAGGATATCGATGACTCGAGAGGATGTCGAGTGCGTCAATGATCATAAAAGTGAAGGAGCCTCTTGCTAAAAAGAACACACACACAATATACTTCGAAAATTTAAAAGTTAAAGAGAGAGAGAGAGAGACAGAGAGAGAAGAACATAGTTGATTTATACTAGTTCAGCTAACAAACAAGCTTACGTCCAGTCCCTAAGTATCCAACTTGAGTATTTCACTATAAGAATCCAAGTATTAAATTTTACGAGCCTTTCTAAGCTCACAAGCACATATTTTTCAAGGTTCTCTAACCTTCCAGACTCAAAGTGTATAATAAGCTTTTAAAAGCTCACAAAAAAATAAAAAGTAAAATCAAAAGGAAGTTCTCAAATAACAATTTCTCTCTTGATATAGTGATTTCACTTTCTAATGCACAATAAGAATGTTATGACTCTCAAGAGTATAAATGCTACTCAAATGTTTTGAAAGTCTGAGTATGTTTGTTACTTCATAAGTGTTGTTTCGTTACTTCATAAGTGTTGTTACTCTTCTTTAAATAGTTAATTTCTTCAACTAGCCATTACTTAATCTTAATTATGAGTTGACTTTGGATTTTCAATATCATCTCTTTTGGAACAAAATTTTCTAGAGCTAATGCTTCAAAAGGGTAAGATCCTCCCGAATGTTAATAGGGAAAGTTTACTAAGAACGTTCCTATAAGAAAGGAAGTAATTTCTTATGATTTTATTTCCTTTCAAGTATTAGACTGTTAATTGTACAAGGAAATAAATCCAATTTGAATTTTAAAATATCATACATTTATCATCAAAATCGTTAATCATAAACCTTGAGCTAATAATCCCCCCCTTTTTGATGTTGACAAACAATAATAGATATACTTTAAGAAATTCAAAGAGATAATAAACGATTTTGAAAGTTACATGTGACTTTTATAAGTTCAGATATAATTAGGAGTTTGTCTCTTAAGAAAGGAATCTATCATTTATATATCACATATTTTCACAAGTTTAACAGCATAATCAATTACATATATAATCGAGGCAGTATTGAGAAATAGGCATTAAAAAGTATATCATCATATATGTAGAAATATGCAAAAAAATATTTACATAAACTTTCCCCCTTTGTTATTATCAAAAATAAAAGAGTATAGGGAGGAAGTGAAATAAAACAAAAAATAATAATTTGACACAATCAAACTGCGTATATAGAGTTGTTAGACTACACACATGCTTTTAAAAAGGCTTAAATGACGCCATAATGACTCCCTTATTTTTAGGACACGTGTCACTTAGAATGTCAACTTGAGAGAAACCTTCTAAAAAGAAGAGGAGCCTTCTAATCTAGAAGAAACCTACTAACCTAAAAGGAGGCTTGTAAACTAAGAGGGGTCTTTTAAACTCTAAGGAGCCTACTAAACTAAGAGAGAGTTTCTAAGGAATTAGAATAGAAGGAGCCTACTAGACGAAATGCAAAGACATATAGTAAAGAATATTCATACAGAAATAATATTAGAGAGTTTGCAAGCTTTTTTCTTAACATGTAATATCTTTCTTTAGAGAGTGGCCTGGAGAAAATATTAGCTACTTGATTCGTAGTATTAACATGCAAAAGATTAATGATTCGTTATAAAATATGATCTCTAAGAAAATGATATTTGATTTCTATATGCTTAGTCTTAAAATGATGCACAAGATTTTTAGAAAAATTTATAGCATTATTATTACCATATAATATAGGAATATAGGAAAATTTTAGAGAAAAATCCTATAGTTAATGTTTTATCCATAAGATTTGAGCACAACAGCTGACAGTTACTATATTTTCTGCTTCAGTCATCGAAAGTGTTGTGCAATATTGCTTATTGCAGGACCAAGATACTAGACATCCTCCAAAAAATTGGCAGTGACCACTTGTGCTTTATCAAACAACTTTATCACCTGCATGATCTGCATCACAATAGTCTACTATGTCAAATGAATTAATTTTTTGATACCATAGTCTAAATTCCATAGTTCTGTGAAGATATCGAAAGATTCTTTTGACTGCTTAAAAGTACCTTTCTTTTGGATTTGATTGAAAGCAGCATAATGGCTGGTCCAATCATTCCTCTATACTTTGTCTCATCCATAGCTTTGCCATTTTCTTCTTTATCAAGTTTAGTTCTAGTGTACATGGGAGTACCCATCGGTTTAGCATTCTTAAAATGATATTTCTTGATGAGTTCCTTTGTGTATTTATCTTGGCTAATAAAGATTCATTTTTTCGTTTATCTGATTTGTAATCCGAGAAAGAATGATAATTCTCCCATCATGCTCATTTCAAACTCCTCCTATATTAATGTGGAGAATTCTTCATAGAAGGATGGATTAGTAGCACCAAATATTATGTTGTCAACATATATTTTCACTACAAGTAAATCATTCACCTTTCTTTTAGTAAATAAGGTTTTATCGACCTTTCTTTTTTCAAAGTTATTCTCAAGAAAAAAAGTTACTTAATCTCTCATACCATGCACAAGGAGCTTGCTTTAAACCATATAGATCTTTGGTTAGCTTCATCATGTAATCAGGATGGTTTTGATCTTCAAAACTTATGGGTTGCTTAACAAATACTTCTTCATTAATGTAACCATTTAAGAATGCACTTTTAACATCTATTTGAAGCAACTTGAAGTTTCTATAGCATGCAAAGGCAAGTAAAATTCTGATCGATTCTAATCTAGCAACAGGCGCATAAGTTTCATCAAAATCAATACCTTCCTGTTGATTGTAACCTTGAGCTACAAGTCTAGCTTTGTTTCTTACCACCTTACCATTTTCTTCAAGTTTATTTCAAAATACCCACCGATTCCTAATGATTGACTTGTTTTAAGGACAAGTTACTAAATTCCATACTTTTTTTGTCAACTTGATTTAGTTTGTCTTTTATGGTTGAAACCCAGTTTTTGTCAATAAGGGCCTCTTTAACAGTCTTTGGTTCTATTTGTGAGATGAGAGCAACAAAGTTGTTCTTAAACGATGATCTTGTTATTAGACTTTCAGAGGGATCTACCAGAATATATTCATATATACCAAGACCTCTCTATTCTCTCTGTGTTTTTCGTTGCATAGGCTGCCGCTGAGATGAAGAAACCTGCTCTATTCTAGCTCCAGAGAGGCCTTCTTGATCTTGTAATTATAAAGGTATTATAGGTGTAGCTTGATTCTCTGATGTATTTTTAGGCATCAATGGATTTTTTCATCATCTTAGTCAGTTGTTGTTATCGAAGGTAGTGCTTCATCAAATACCACATATATCGATTCTTCTATCTTCCTTATTCTTTTATTATATACCTTGAATCCTTTACTACCGGAATTGTAGCCCAGAAAAATAGCTTCGTCTGATCTCACATCAAACTTTCCAAGGTTGGCTTTTCCATTGTTTAGAATGAAGCACTTGCGACCAAACACTCAGAAATAAGTAACATTCAATTTTCTTCCTTTTCAAAACTCATAGGGGGTCTTCTTGAGTATAGGTCTTATAAGATATATGTTAAGTACAAAACATGTCGTGGTTACTGCTTCTTCCAAGTATCTATAAGGTAGTCCACTTTCACTTAGCATGGTCCTGGCCATATCAACCAAAGTTATGTTATTTCTCTCTACAACTCCATTTTGCTGAGACGTCCTTAGACAAGAGAAGTTGTGAGTTATACTATTGTTGTCACATAATTCTTCAAACTTTTTGTTATCAAATTCTCCTCCATGATCACACCGAATTGAAGTGATGCAGTACCCTTTTTCTATGTGAATTTTTCTACAAAACTTCTCAAACACTTTGAAAGAGCATCCTTATTTTATAAGAAATAAACTTATGTAAATATAGAGTAATCATCTACTGGAATAAAACTATAATGTTTGCCTCCAAAACTTTAAGTCTTAGTGGGGCCAAATAAGTCTATGTGCACAAGTTCAAGTGGTTGGCTACTAGACACAATATTTTTAGGGAAAGCTTCTTCTAACTTGTTTACCTTTTAAACAAGCCTCGTAAACCTGATTGTTTTTTAACTTTAAGGTTGGTAGTCCTCTTCTTAACTCAATTTTGGATAATTTTGATAGAATGCTCATGCTGGCATGTCTAAATCTTCTATGCCAAATAAACAAATCATTTTCTAAAGAGACAAAACACTTAACGCCTTGTGAGGACACATCTTCCGATTGAGCATAATATATATTCTGATTTTTAAGACCAACAAACATAATATTATCATTATGAATATTGATAGTTTCATAATGAGATGTATAGAAAATGACTTTGTAACCCATGTCACATAACTAACTCACACTCATCAGGTTATGTTTCAAACCATCAATAAAGAGAATGTTATCAATGGAGGTAGAGTCAAAATCATCAATTTTACAATTCTAATAACCTATTCTTTATTTTTGTTTGCAAAGATAACATTACCTCTGTCTTTTGTTTCAATGTAGTTGAAGTGTGATATTTCACCTGCCAAGTGTCTCAAACATCCACTATCAACTATCCATTGAATCTTCCTTGTTTATGTTTTGAAACATATTTATAGAAAGCAATATCTCATTTTAGGTACCTAAATTTTTTGGGTCCTTTTAGGTTAGTAGTTTGATCTTCAGTCTCCAAACAAACATATAAGATAATTTGTTTTTCAAAAATTACAAGAATGACTAATGTAACACCCCACTCCCGCGTGACCCGAACCTGACATCGTTGGTGATATCCAAGTCCGTACTCCGTGAGGGTGGCGTACTACATCAGTCAGACGAAACTCAGTAAAAATTTGTTTTTTTATTACACTCATGTGCGCGAA
>JANVCL010371810.1:0-17095 GCA_026546855.1 Erythroxylum incrassatum
ACCGAAATCATTCAATTTGGTTTAGAGATTCAAAAGATATACTTCAAACATTTTTGGACTGCTCTTGCTCATAACAGAGTACTATACACAACTTGCATCTGAAAATTACACATCTTAGAAATTGAATTAGATTCCAATTTCTTCATATCATTTGTAGCTCCATGACTCTAGTTTATCACAAATCAAAAATCATCTCATTTGGAGTTCTACGGATCCCAATATCATCAAAATACTGAAGTATGTTCAGTGGGATAACACCAGTTCAGGTCCTTTAAGAGCACACTCACTGTTCTCGTCCCAATCTTTTAATTAAATCTTTCTTAATTCATTTTAGAAATATTATATTTTTGGAGTAGCAGAGAAATGTCTTAAGAATCCAATGGTTCAAGAATGAAGTCATTCGGAGGTCTAGAGAAGAAGTTATGGTCAAAAGAAGCAACCATGTGTATGAACTCAATTATACTAAACCTATTTAGGAGAAATAGCCATAACTTTCTATAGAAATTTCTGATTGAGGTGTTCTTTGAATGGTGCGAAAGAGGACATGAAGAGCTACAACTTTCATGAAGATCTCAAAGGTCAATTCTTTCATCTGGGGGGAAACCACAGCAGACGATATGATGTCATTTTGAGACGAAGATGACATCATCAGACGATTCAAGGTTGGGAAAATGAACATAACGTTCCCTACAGATATAGGATTAAGGATTTATTTATATGGTTTGAAAGAGAATTTCAAGATCTACAACTCTTATGAAGACATACAAGGTCAATTCTTTCATCTGAGGGGTCAAAAATAAAGCAGACGATATGACATCATTTTGGGACAAAGGTGACATCATCAGACGATTCAAGGTTGGGCAAATTGCCATAACTTTCATTACAGATATCGGATTAAGGAGTTCTTTATATGGTTAGAAAGAGGATTTCAAGAGCTACAACTCTTATGAAGATGTCAAAGGCCAATTCTTTCATTTGGCGGGTTAAAAATAAAGCAGACGATATGACGTCATTTTGAGATGAAGATGACGTCATCAGAAGATCTCCAAGGCCAATTATTTCATCTAAGGGGCCAAAAACAAGGTAGATGATATGACGTCATTTTGAGATGAAGATGACATCATCAAACGAATCAAGGTTAGGAAAATTGCCATAACTTTCCCTACAAATATCAGATTAAGGAGTTCTTTATATGGTTGGAGAGAGGATTTCAAGGGCTACAACTCTTATGAAGATCTCAAAGGCCAATTCTTTCATCTGAGGGGTCAAAAACAAAGCAGACGATATGACGTCATTTTGAGACAAAGATGACATCATCAGACGATTCAAGGTTGGAAAAATTGCCATAACTTTTTGTAAAGATATTGGATTAAGGATTTCTTTATATGGTTTGAAATATAATTTCAAGAGCTACAACTCTTATGAAGACTTTAAAGGCCAATTCTTTCATCTGAGGGGTCAAAAACAAAGCAGACGATATGATGTCTTTTTGAGACGAAGATGACGTCATCAGACGATTCAAGGTTGAAAAAATTGACATAAATTTCCTTATGGACATTGGATTAAGGTGTTCTTTATATGTCTGGAAAGAGGACTTCAAGATCTACAACTTTCATGAAGGCTTCAAAGATCAATTCCAACGTTTGAAGGTTAGAAAATGGATCAGAAGGTGACAATGAACAGTAACTGAGACGAAAAAAGTCAAACATGAGACGGTCAAACTGAGACGAAAAAAGTCAAACATAAGTTAAAGTCTAAGGCTGAAGCAATCAAAAGGGCATAACTTTCAGCTCAGATGTCCAAAATTTTCATACTATATACCGTTGGAAAGAAAAAATAAAGATCTAAAATTTTCTAGAAGGCAACTTTGCCAGAATATATTTATAACAATCCCAATTTTTCCCCTAAAGTCCTAAGATGAATTTTCCATTCAACATACTGCAACAATTTCTTAACTTCATGACAACTTTTGAGGCTCTTAGAGACTGAACTGAAATTTGATTTTTTCATACGAAATGTAGCCATATGTCTTTAGGTTAATCCAAATTAAGAATCATCTCGTTTGGATAACTATAGAAAACGTTATGGCTAAAAGACTGAAGCATATTTAGTGAATATTTTCCAGATCACTGCAAATTTTGTTTCTAAAACTGTCCTTAACACAACTCATACCTAGATTACTCTTTCTACTTCATTCAATCCTCATTCTAAACTTCATTTGAAATCAAAATTATCCATAACGAAAATTTAATCTATATATAATTATGAACACGAATAACAAAACATACGTATGTGTACATATTCATCATCAACTTATCACACAAATATTCCTTTCATTTTGTTGCTAACTTTCACCTTGATTTTTCCCATTTCCAAAATCTCTTACCCACCAACAACACCATAGCAAAAAAATAATAAATCTATCCACTTTTCATATCCCTACTTTACTCTTATCTATCATTTCTTAGTTCGAGAACTTTCATTCATGTGTTCTTAACTCGTGACTAATCACTAAAATTTTCCATTCAATATCTCTGATCTTTCACGAAAAGTTCAGGGTCCAACATTATGCATGTGAATGATATCATGAAATCATATCCTAAATGCACCAATTCATTCTAATATGATGCAATTCATGTGACTAACACTTTAATCCCTCAGTAGGTTTGGAAATTGGCTATTACAATTCTCCCCTCCTTAAGAATATTCGTCCTCAAAATTCTTACCTAATTGATTAAACAGATGGGGGTATTGTTTCTTCATATTTTCCTTAGTCTCCCACGTAGCATCCTCTCTTGAATGATTCCTCCAAAGGACGTTAACCAACGGAATTACTTAGTTTCTTTGTTGCTTAGTCTAATATCCAACTATTTTAACCAGTTCCTCCATATAACTCAAATTAGTTGCAATCTCAACCTCCTGTGCCGGTAATATATGTGTTGGATCTGACCTAAATCTCTTAAGCATACTAACATGAAATACATTATAAAATTGAGACATTTTTGGTGATAATACTAATTTGTAAGCCAATGGTCCAACTCTCACAGTAATCTCATAAGGTCTGATATATCTAGGGCTTAACATTCCCTTTTTAACGAACCTAAGTACTCCTTGCCAAGGCGACACTCTAAAAAATTCCTTGTCTCCTACTTGGTACTCCACATCTCTCTAATGCTAATCTGCACAAATCTTTTGCCTTTCTTGAGCCGCTTTAGTTCTACTTCAAATGAATTTTACCTTATCAACAATATCTTGAATCAACTCTAGGCCTTGAACAATCCTTAGGCCTTCTTTATCCTGATATAAAGGTACTTTACACCTTCTATCATATATCGGCTCATATGGAGCCATACCAATACTACTATAATAATGATTATTGTATGCAAATTCAATGAGAGCAATATATTCTTCCTATGCTCCTTGAAACTCCAAAACACATGCCCTAAGCATATCCTTAATAGTTTGAATAGTCCTCTCACTTTGTCCGTATGTCTGAGGATGAACTGTTGTACAAGAATTCAACTTGGTACCCAATGCTGTCTGTAGGATGCCCCAAAATCTAGAAGTAGATTTGGGATCTCGATCTAATACAATAGACACTGGGAATTTATGTAACCTTACTATCTTATTTACACATCTCCGGGCTAACTGATCTAGTGCGTTATTCTCTCTGATAGGTAAGAAATGACCTGATTGTGTTAATTTGTCAATAGTGACCTATAAGGCATCATATTGTCTCATAGTTCTTGGTAAACCCACAGTAAGATCCATTTTAATCCTTCCCCATTTCTACGCTGGAATAGGTAATGAGTGTAATTACCCAACTGGTGCCTGATGTATTGTCTTAACTTGTTGGCATGTCAAACACCTGGTAACATACTCAGCCACTTGCTTCTTCATCCCTGGCCACCAAAAATGTTGTTTCAAAGTATTTTACATCTTGGTAGTACTAGGATCTATAACATAGGCTCTTATGTGTGCTTCCTCCAAAATTTCTTTTCTCAAACCATCAACATCTGTTACACATAATCTCTAATTCAACCACAAAGTATTATTTCTCAATTCAAACTCAGAACTCGGATTCTACTTTAACTTCTCTACAATCTTCACTACTTTTGGGTCTTGCTTTATGTTAGATCCTTTCATGTAATACTAGTCTAAGATTTAATGTAGCTAACAATGCTTCATTTTGTCCTAAACTTAGCTCAGCATTCAGTGCTCAAAGGTGAACTAGATTTGGTAACCTTAATGCTTGAGTTTGTGCTACACTGCTATTAGATTTCCTGCTTAATGCATCAGCTACAATATTAGCCTTACTTGGATGGTACTCAATCGTACAATAATAATTCTTAAGCAAATCAATCCACCTCCTTTGTCTCATATTAAGTTCTTTTTGACTCAACAAATACTTTGATGATCCATCAAAATCTGAAATATTTCTCCATATAAATAATGTCTCCAAATTTTCAAAGCAAACACTACTACAGCTAGCTCTAAATCATGAATTGGATAATTGAACTCATGAGGCCTTAACTGTATTGAAGCATAAGCAATCACTCTACCATACTACATTAAAACACACCCTAACCCTTGGTGTGAAGCATCACTGTATAGAACATATCCTCTATATCTAGATGGAATAACCAACCATAATTAATTGATATTTTAACTCATAAAAGCTCCTTTAACATTCATCAATCCATCAAAACGTTATGTTCTTCCTCAAAAGCATTGTCAAAGGGGATGAGATTAATGAAAACCTCAATAAACCTCCTGTAATAACCTGCTAGCCTAAGAAAACTCTGAATCTCTGACACATTTCTAGCTGCTTCCCACTTCATCACTTCCTCTACTTTCTTTGGGTCTACCTGTATGCCCTGTCCAGACACTACATAACCTAAGAACCCTATCTAATCAAGCCAAAATTTACACTTACTGAAATTGGAGTACAATTACTTCTCTCATTATCTGTAAAATTAACCTCAAATGCTCAGCATGTTCCTCTCTACCCCTCGAATACACCAAGATATCATTTATGAATACAATAATAAAGTGATCTAAGTAGGATAAAAATAATTCATTCATCAATGCCATAAAGGCCATCAGAGAATTTGTTAATGCAAAAAACATCACCAAAAAGTCGAAGTGTCCATATTTAGTTCTGAATGCACTCTTTGGTACATTAGCTTCTCCTATTTTTAGTTGATAATAACCTGACCTTAAATCCAATTTAGTAAATGTCTGAGATCCTAATAATTGATCATGTGAATCATTTATTCTCGGTAAGGGATATTTATTCTTCACTGTCACCTGATTTAGTTACCTATATAATCAATGCATAGTCTCAAAGTCCCATTGTTCTTCTTCACAAACAAAATTGGAGCTCCCCAAGGTGACACATTGGGTCTGATAATACCCTTATCTATCATCTCTTACAACGGAGTCTTAATTTCTTTAAGTTCCACAAGTGCCATCTTATAAGAAGGAGTAGATATAAGAGCAATACCTAGGACAAGATCAATGGTGAACTCTATTTCCCTATCTGGTGGTAATCCCGATAATTTGGTGGGAAAAACATCAAGAAAATCCCTAACAACAGGAATATCCTATAAAGTTTGCTCAACTTAGGCATCAGTCATATAAAAGATGAATTAAACATGAATGATGTATTAAAGAATCCAGAAGAGGGCAACTCAGTTAGAGAAATTGATGTGCTCAAATCATTGAAGGAACAAGAAGACGAAGAACAGATGACAACAAACATCAAGTTTCAAGAAGCTATGGAAGTCTCTGTTCATAAAGCTAAAGAAAAAGAGGCAATGAAGGCGTATGAGGAAGAATTAAAAAGAGAACAACTCACCTTCTTATCGAGCAAACTGTTGGATTCTATGGAAGATTCATGGAGTTTTATTATTCCCTATTTTTTTGACAGTTCGTTCAAAAAAGGACAATACTAAGCTTAATTATTTTTCATAATTTTTTCAATATTTTCCTTCAGATCATTTTGCAATTTGTAGCTTACTTACAGTCTACAAAACTGATGATGAATGAAAATGGTGGAAGCAAGCCACTCATAATTTATTCTAGTTGAGTTCCAATGATATAAGGTCAAGCTAATGACCATAAATTAGTACGTTCAGCAGTTAGATTTGAATTGTTGTGTTTAGTTAGATTTGTTTTAGATTATAAATAAATTTTTAATGATTTAAAATGATTTGCGATTACTAATTCTCTTACCCTATCTAAGAAATTCCTAGGTAAGCCAACAATCTCGAGCATCAAGCGCATTTGGTCTCTGCCTCCGACACATCACTACCTCAGTCACCATGACGGCTTCATGTTCTAACCTTTTTGTTTTCATTTTTATTAGTATTTTATTCTTTTGTATTCCGCATATTGTTTCATCCCCCCTTTTGTGCTTGTATATATCCTTCTCACATTGAGGACAATGTGTTGTCTAAGTGTGGGGAGGGTTGTGTGTTTTACCTTGAGTATAAATTTTGCATATTGTATGATTGTTTGTTTAGGCTGCATGATGTGAATTAGTTGAATGCATCAATGGCTAGGACTTAATGAGATAGATTTAGACTTAAAGGTAGGCTTTTAGGTTGAGAAGATTTAATAGCTTGTGAAATTAGTGACCTAAGCTATTTAGGGCTAAATATGTCAGTTAATTAGGATATGATGTTAGTCCATTCACCCAAGGAATTTTCCATACTTATTATAATTTTAGGCCAATCAAATAAGTGGCATTATTAATACCTTTTCATGAGAATGATTGAGAGTAATAATGTAGGCAAAAGTTTTTGTTAGAAGAAGTTGTATAAATTTTAACTAAAATAACTATTCCGCTGGCCTTTGGGTTATGAATAGAGCTAGTAGCCAGTTAAGAATGTGATGTAGCTGAGTAACCAGATTGAAACACATCACAAGTGTGTGCCTTCACATAAAAAGGATATATTCACATTCAAACCGAGCAACTTAATAACAACAAGACTTAGTTGAGTAACCGGATAGACATTCATCACAAATGTTTGCCTCCGCATAAAAATACTAGGTTCATGTCCTTAAAGGAAAATCAACAAAAAGAATGTTTTCAAAAAAAACCTAGCAAACTAGTTAGTAGATTAATTTTTCATCAAAACTTATTGAGGAACAACTACACTTTTTTTTCCTGAATGATTATCAACGTTTATGTGCAAGTAATAGAGGTGAATAGACTCATCATTAAAATTTTGATTAATTTGTATATTTAATCCAAAGTGTTTAGATGTAGATTTTGCTTGTTAATAAGTTAGAGCGACTTGAAGGATGGTGTTTATAGTTAAATTTGTTTCACTAAGTTGAAGCCATTGTCTCTTTGTTGCATTTGCGTGTTTTGTGTTTTCTTCATTTGTATTATTGTTTTCATTTACTTGAGGACCAACAAACATTTAACTGTGGGGATGTTGAAAACTATAATTGCATCATGTTTTAAGGCATAGTTTGATATCTGTTTAGCCGTTAATTCGATCATTTAGTATGTGCTTTCGTTAGAATTAGGTTAGCTCGTTAATTATTTATGTTTTAAATGTTTTATAGGTTAGTGCAATCTTTTGAACTTAAATACTATATTTTTTAGGTATCTTGATGTATTTGCTAGTGTTTCAGGGTCAATAAGAATGGATGAATTTCGGAAGACATTCAGGCCAAAACAACAACCCACAACCACGATCATGAAAGAAGGCTTAAATATAGGCCACGATCATGGCCTGTGTCCGGCAAACACAAAGATGCTGACGAACTTCATGTTTTGAGAGTTTTTTGAGCCTTCCGAACCCCGAAAAAACCCTAGGGTCACCTAAAACATAAAAGAGTATAAAAAGAACATAAAGAAGGGAGAAAAGGGGCTTTTACATTAGCCACTTTTGAGAAACCATAAAGAGAATTCATTAAGATATCAAGAAAGAGAAGAAGCAAGAGAGAAGAGGAGAAGAAGCTGACTCGACGTACTTCCCAGATTAGGAGTTTCCTAATGTCGCTGCCTCCCATCATCCGTTTAGATCATATTTCTTGTTTATTTTTATTTTTATTATTGCATAGAATTGGAATAATAGTTTGATGATAGGATTTTTGAATGCTGAAGATGTTATAAACTCACCTTTGGAGTTTTATCTTTAAATTAATGGAATTTGATTGTTTATATGGTTATTGGGTTGGTTGTGATTTAATTCTATGATTGCATAATTTGATAATAAACTGAGAGGGCGAATCAAATGAAAAATGATTAAATTGGGCCGACGAGATTAAGGTGATTTAATATAAATTATAATTAAATCAAATCAGTAAATTGTATGAAGGGAGATCTTGCATAGGTTTCCCGTAGTTTATTAGAGAACTGCAAAACTAATTAGGGTTTTGGATAGCTTGTAAATTGACAAATGGTGACCTTCATAATCTAATTAGGGTTTATGATTTAAGGATAATTGTTATAACTCAAGAGAGAGAAATCAACCTTAGGATCGTCTAGAACCAATAATCCATTAATTGATAATCAATTAGGTTAGCATTAAGGATAGGTAAAATTCCCTTTCTCTCAATTGGTAATATCTTTAGATTGATTCTTGTGTGTGTTATAATTGCTTAGTAATAGTATTTTTGTGATTGATTCTTAATTTGATTTGATTGATTGAATTAATTTCTCATTTTTAGTTTCATGAAATTTGAATTTTTTTATTGTTTTTTGGCCTTAGATTTTAGGATTAGATTATCCCTCCTCGTGGGATCTACACCTTAGATACTACATTAACGAACTGTGCACTTATGGATCATAAAACAATATCATACTAGGTATGGTTAAACGGTAGATTTCAAAAACTTTTTCCGAAATTAAAACGCAGTAGAAGCATGAAAACCAAATCA
Organism: Erythroxylum incrassatum; assembly: GCA_026546855.1. Taxonomy (NCBI): domain Eukaryota; kingdom Viridiplantae; phylum Streptophyta; class Magnoliopsida; order Malpighiales; family Erythroxylaceae; genus Erythroxylum; species Erythroxylum incrassatum. The sequence goes on from JANVCL010371810.1 coordinate 8,902, forward strand.
ACATGCTTTAATACATACATGATATGGTATTAGAAAAATAAATAACATAAGAACATGATCAAAATGTTACCGACGCCTTTGCTGCAGCTATGATTCCTCGCTATTGTATCCTCTCCACATTATTGTATCCTCTCCTCGCTATTGTATCCTGAACCAATCCGATTTACCACTTGTTCTCCTTAGATAACTTGGTTAACAAGATCCTTTGGTAAGAAAGATGAAGAAAAATTGTAGAGGTTTTCCCTTTATGATCAGTTAGTTGAAAAAATCCAAATGAGACACTCTCATTCGTAATTTTGGCCAACTCATGAAAGAAAGAAGAGGGCAGTCGTAAAAACAAACCAATACACCACTTCTTTCACCTAATCAAAATGAAGGAGAGGACAATAAATGAGACATTCTCATTTGTTTAATATGGCTAGATGAAAAGATAAAAAACCAAATCAAGACACTCCCAATTTGATTATATGATGAAAGAAGGGAGAGAGAGCAACAAATGCACTGCTTCCTTCTTTTAATGAAAACGAACGATAGGCCAATAAATGAGACATTCTCATTTTTGGTTATATGATGAAAGAAGGGAGAGAGAACAACAAGTGCACTACTTCCTTCTTTAATCAAATGAATGCTAAAAGGTTTATATGTTTTTCTATATCCCAACATTAAATGACATTAAATGATAACCATTAAATCATTTAATGATAAGACCATTAAACCATTTAATGAGGACACCATTAAACCACTTAATTATGATGAGGCAAGATAAAAAAATCACTTTATATTTAGCAATTCAATGCTAAATGTGCAACTATCCATTTAGCTATATTAAACCGAAATCTACATCATTGTAGATTTCGGTTTTGCCCTCCTTTTGCCTTTATAAATATCGTTTCAATTTAATTAATTTAATTAATCAAATCAAACCAAAATCTAGCCCAATATTAACTATTCATTTTAGGCTTCTAATAAACAATTTATTAGTGTAATCCTAACTTTTAATCATAGGCTTAAAACCCAATTTAATTAACTCTTAATTAAATTATTCTGGTCTTACTATTTCGAATCTAATTAAGTCCTTTCCTTTTATTTTCTTTCCAGTAACCTCTATTTATTTTTATTACTTTTCTTGATAACCTTTCCTAAAAGCTAAGTGGGGAATCTAATTGAAATTATATAATTCAAGCTCTAATAAGCTCGGAATTAATTTAATCTCATTATAATTAATTTCAACTTATTAACCAAATGTCATTCCACTAAAGAAAATTAGTTGAACTCTTGAATTACTAAATATTTTGAGAACACATGTTTCAATTTATATGTCCAATTGCAAACTCTATTATGAACCATATTATAGCCATCTGCACAATAAAGGGTAAAATTACCATTTTACCCTTAATTGGTTTTTCCTTCTAGTTCTCCCACTTCACTTTATATGGTGATTAACACTCAAGATCCATCTTGGTGTTAAGACTTGATGGGTAGCTAGTCCATCAAACCACTGGTGCTAGTTTAATCACCAATCTTCGTAAAACATCTAGAAGTGATGATATCACTATAAACTCTTTATTTGAGTGAAAGTTTCTTGATACATGTTTCAGTTAATAATTCCAACATGCAGACACTAGATTGATACTCTATAAAAATCCACTCTGATCATATCAAGAATTATAATGAAACATATATAAGTTCACCACTCATCAAGATAGTGGTTCGTAATAAAAGAATGCTAAAGTGTATATTTTAAGATTAAAGAAACGACGTATTTTAATCTTTAAAAACATAGATTTCATATTCATTTAATAGTACCATTATCAATAGTCAACTACTATCATGATATGAAACTAATCATTCACTTGAAGTAAACTCCTTTACTTACACGGAGATAAATTGCAACACTATAGTCTAAACCATAATTAAGCTACCAACTTGATTATTCAATTGTGAATTAACTAATTTAGATTATAATAATATACATGTTTCCCATACATCTCCATGTGTATGTATATTACTTGCAAAAGAATCTTGGTACCTTATGAATAGTTATATAATGCTCATACAAATAAAACCAAACTCTTTTTTTATATTAATAATGAATATTTTCATTACAAAAATAACTAGAAGAAGATTAAGATATATGTAAATACACTTGTTTTCCAAGGAACTATATTTACATAACCCCATCAGAGGTTTATTTTTTAAAATTTGCACACATCAAACACCCAATCAGTGCTACCTTACAATGTTAGAGCACTTTTTAAAGTAATAAGAAAGTGTTCAGACGATGTGGCAACATAGTGGGTATCTTCCAAACACATTTTTCATATTAAAAAGAGGAGTAAGTTTCCTAAAGTGGATAGCTTCCTACTAATTTAGTAGAGCTAGTGGAGGCCCTCTAAGTCCTTTGCATTGTATTTTTTATGATGCCAATTTATCGAAATATAAGTGGATTAACATTCAAACTCTTCGATCGTTAATTATACAACTTACAAACCTTTCTATAGTCAAATACCGTTCAATTCATCCCTTCACCATCTTATACCCCACTTGGTTCGGAGTTTGGGCAATATGTCAACTCTCATTATACTGAATATGTCAAATCTAGTCCAAGTAAAGCTAGTTCTTATCTTGGGGATCTCATTACTCCATATGTCATTGAAGACTCTCTTCATGACATATAATTGCTTTGGCTGGAGACTCCCGAATAATTACCCTGATAAGAGGTCATGGGTATAATCTCCTTTTATCAGGAGTGGTGAATCCTTTATTGGCTACCCAATTATCTCTGAATACCAATAGTTACACCTAATCAACACCTGATAAGCGACCTCATCTTAAGGCAACAAGGAATGCTGTGAAAGTACAGGATTGATATCTAAGGTATCCTTAAGTTCCTCAAGTATAAGGATATTTGCACCATTGCTATGAAGAGATTAATCATTGACATTTAATAGATCATCCATATGATAATCTCATAGTGGGTCATCCGATTTACTTACTTCTCTTATTAAGCATCCATATGTTAGCTCTAAACATCTCATGCTTACAGTTTAGGAGATCCACTACTTGATCAAATCAAGGAGTATAACATGTGCTAGTCTAGTCGGATTAACAATATCTTGTCTTATTAATCCTATGACTAGGGATAATTTAGACAATAACATAATTGCACATGATAGGAATTTCATTATCATGATCTCATTATGATTTCCTTCATTTTATATTTTGTATCATGGACTTCATTAATTCGATTTAAGAAAGACATCAATTCATAAATAATTGAACATCAAATTAATAAAATTTCCTTTCACTTCATCAATAAAAATAAAGTTTGTACAAAGTGCTAAAGGTGATTGTCTTTAGAGAACTACCCTAATAGTCTTCCACTTGGACTAAAGCCAATCGCTTTTGTATCTAATACCATAAGCGAGTACACTATAATCAAATCTCATTTGAGGAAATACTTTAGTTAAAGGATCAGTGATGTTCTGATCTATAAGCACCCTTTCTATCTTCTCATCACCTCTATTAATGATCTTCCTGATCAGGTGACATCTCCTGAATACGTGTTTGGACCTCTAATGAGACCTTGGTTCTTGGCTTAAGCAATAGCCCTATTGTTGTCACAATACAACAATATTAGGCTTACAAATCTCCCACTCCAGGTTTCGTAATGAACTTTTTGATCCAAACAACTTCTTTTTCCTTTTCTGCAGCTGCAATGTACTCTGACTCGATTGTTGAATTTACAGTCATCTCTTATTTAGAACTCTTCCAACTGATTGCTCCACCATTCAGTATGAAAACATAACTTGACTGGGATTTGGAGTCATCCTAGTCAATTTGAAAACTAGCATCTGTATGCCTGCTCACTATGAGATCTCCATCTTTATATACCAAGAATATATCCTTCATCCTTCTCAAGTACTGTAGGATATTCTTGACAGCCACTTAGTGACACTTACCAGGATGAGAGCATACGATATATCGAGTCTTGTACATAACATAGCATACATGATTGACTCTATAGCTAAAGCATATAGGATCAAACTCATGCAAGTCCTCTCATCTTACGTCTTGTGATATAGATTTTGAGAGTTTTTCCCTATGAGTCCTGGGAAGAAACCATATCTTGGACTCCTCCATGTTATACCTCTTTAGCACTTTATCTATGTATGTAGACTATGAAATACCTAGCAACTTCCTTGATTTATCTCTACAGATATTTATACCCAATATATAAGTTGCTTCTCCAAGGTCTTTTATGTAGAAATTATGAGACAACCAAACTTTGATAGATTGCAAACTTGAGACATCATTTCCTATTAATAATATGTCATCCACTTATAACACAAGGAATATGATAGCACTCCCATTAACCTTCTTGTACACGGAAGGTTCATCCAAATTTTGTGAGAAAACAAACTCTCTTATTGTCACATCAAATCAGATGTTCCAACTCCTAGATGCTTGCTTCAATCTGTAAATTGATTTTTAAAGTTTACATACCTTTTTGCTATCTTTGGATATGAAGCCCATAGATTGTATCATATACACTTCCTCAGCTAGGTTTCCATTTAGGAAAGCCTTCTTCACATCCATTTGCCACATCTCATAATCATAATGGGTAGTAATAGCTAGGAGTATTCTAATGGATTTAAGCATGACTACATGGCTAAATGTCTCGTCATAGTTAATTCCTTGTTTTTGACAATAACATTTACCGCCTCGCTTTCTAGGTAATCACTTTACCATCCATGTCAATTTTTTTTCTTGAAAATCCATTACCACCCTATGGGTTTTAGCCCTTCGGGTGGGTCAACCAAAGTCTATACTTGGTTTTCAAACATGGAATCCATTTTGAATTCATGTCTTGAAGCCATTTTTTAGATTCTGAACTCTTCAAAGCATCCTCATAGGTTGTAGGCTCATCATCCTCTATTAGCAATACGTCATTATGTTCACTTACAAGAAATCCATATCTCTTTAGAACATTACATTGCCTACTTGTCCTATAAATATTTTGTGTGTCAGAAGGTTTAACTATTATTTCATCTCCATGAATAACAATCTTGGGTTTAGGCAATTGATCTGCGTCTGTTTGAGCATCATGAACTTCATCAAGTTCAACTTTGCTCCTACTGTCTTCTTTTAGAAAAAAACTCTTTCTCTGAAAGGACAACAAGCTTTGAGACAAACCTTTTGCTATAAAGCATTATAGAATTGATATCCAATTATTTCCTTAGGTGTCCTACAAACAGACATTTATTAGATTTTGCTTCAAGCTTGTTAAATTGAATCCGCTTTACGTATGCGAGACAACCTTAAACATTCAAACGAGAAAGATATGGTTTTTTTAGTACATATCTCATATAGAGTAACATTAAATGCTTTTAAAGGGACTCTGTTTACCACATAAACAACAGTCTCAAATGCATGACCCTGAAAGGGTTTCGGTAGATCTGCTAAGACCATTATTGACCTTACCATGTCCAACAAGGCTTGGTTTCTCCTTTCACTCACACCATTATATTCTAGTGTGTAAGGTGGAGTCCATTAGGATACAATCCCGTTATCCTTGAGATAAATTAGAAACTCCTCATTTAAGTATTCACCACCTTGATCTAATCAAAATGTCTTAACACTTTTGCCGATCTATTTCTCTACTTCATGTCTAAATTTTTTGAACATTTCAAATGCTTTAAACTTGTATCTCATTAGATACACATACCCATATCGTGAATAATCATTGATAAAGGTAATGAAGTACATAAAACCAGCTCTGGCATGAACGGATGTCAGACCACATACATCAGAATGTATTAGGTCTAATAACCCATTCGCACGTTCACCCTTTCCTTTAAAAGGTAGTTTACTCATCTTCCCAAACAAGCAAGATTCACATGTGTCATATGATTCATAATAAAATGACATTAAGCTACCACTCTTATATAGCTTAGCCATGCATCTCTCACTTATATGGCCAAGTCGACAATGCCATAAGTAAGATGATTATAAATTATCATGTTTTTGTCTTTTATTATCAATGGTATTTAAAATTGTATTGCACATATCTATTATGTAAAACCATTGTACAATGTAGCAGTACCATACAACTTTTCATTCAACTTAATTAAACAACCATTACTTGAAAAAGTTAAATGAAATCTTGTTTTATTAAGACATGAAACAGATACAATATTCTTTGTCACAACGGGTACATAATAGCAATTATCCAAAATTAACTTTAGCCCACTAGGAAGATATAAAACATAGGTTCCTATGGCTAATGCAGCAACTCTTGCTCCATTTCCCTTCACGTAGGTCCATCTCTCCCTTCTTGAGCTGTCTACTATCCCTGAGATCCTACATATCAACATATATGTGTGAGCCACATCCGGTATCTAATACCCTAATGTTATGATTAGAAATAGTATCAACCTCAATGAAAGTAGCATACCTGAAGTAGACGGTGGAGCATCTAATGCCTTCTTCTACTTTAGGGACTCCAAATAGGCCTTACAGTTCCTCTTCCAATTCCTTTCTTTGTTGCAGTGGAAATCATATTCCTATTAACTTCTTCTTCTTATTTTGGTTTCTCTTGTGAGGACCAAAAATCAGAGTCCACCAACATCATGGCCTTACTGCCCTTATTGACAGTTTGTTAGCTATTTTATGTAGATTAATAAGCTCTAGTATCGAAGTGGATATTTTATTCATCCGATAGTTAAGTACAGACTTTGAATAACTATCAATCAAACTAGTCAAAATTAAGTATGTATCCATTCATCTTCAGTGCGCACTACACTGGAGATGATCCCTTAGCCAACTTAAAGTGAAAAAGCAACCTCAAGGTCTCGAACCTTTCAGACCAATTTTGCTAATTAAGTAGTTCCCTTAGAGGGTAAACTATAGTATGACCATCTATAGCCTTATATTGCTTTTGCAATTCTGGTGACATAAAGGTTAACATAATACAGCTAGCCATCTCACTATCATTCTGTAGCTTCTTGTAAGCTTTCTGATCCTCATTAAAAGCATCAATAATAGGGGGATCAGGAAGTGGCTCATCTAGGACATAACCTAGTTTCTCATATTTGAGAACAATCCTCAAATTTGTAGCCAATCTAAGAAGTTTGGTCTCGTGAGTTTGTTGTAGTCAAGTAGAGAATGTAAGTTCATATTAGATGAAGACATCACAGTAATTCAATAACCTAGAAAAATGAGAGAAAGTGTTAGAATGTTCATAAATGTATATCAATAAGGACTTTAATCACATGCATTATAGGTCCCACGATTTTATCCAAATCCATAGCCTTTACTATGAATCCGAGAAGAATTATAATATTCCTAATAGGTTGATATCCAATATCACTAAGAATGTCCCTGGGTTTGCCCAACAAGCCACCTTAGATCATTCGATAGGTATCATTCATACCAATTGCATTCATTTATGCAACTATTGACTTATGCCATCAACTGTTGATTTAACACACTCATTCTGTTATTAACTTTTGAAGTGTATATATCCCATGCATACTACCCAACTTCGCCTCTATCTATGTTGACCTTGGGTCTTCCCAACAAATCAACGCTTCCAGTTGGGACCAACCCATTAATATAGAAGTCTAATTTACATGGTTTAAACATATTCATGTAGTGCAAGCTTGGGATTGCCCAATAACCCAACACTAAAAGAACTATGGTTCTTACCATATCAATGGAAGGCATAAGTTCTAATATTTTGGTTGAAGGATTTATTCTAAGTTCTCATCAATACTTGGATGGTATTATATATATATATTTAGGTTATGGATGACTCAATTAAGTTGGGCCTATGTCCATAACCACCGTTAAAATGCATCTAATTCATGTAACACACAAAGTGTTGGGCCTTGATTCCTTTTTAAGCATGTTTAAATTATTTTGAGGTTTTAGTTTGATAATTTGTCTATTTGGTTGGAATAAATTGAGGATTTTTAAATTTCTTATGTTAAGAAATATGAAATGGGGATCGACTGGTTGAAAGGATATAGTGTGAAAAGGGGATGGATGGGAATATGTCGGATCGAGGGACTAAACTGTAGTATGTGAATGGTGAGGCCGAGCGATCGCATTTTTGAGCGACGCGCTGGCCGAGCGATCGCGTTACCGAGCGATCGCATTGACTGAATGGTCGTACTACCGAGCGATCGTA
>JANVCL010372441.1:0-17088 GCA_026546855.1 Erythroxylum incrassatum
TAATCTTTGATGAATTTTATATGCATACTTTTATGAATAATTTGTATTTGTTTTCACCAATTTTTTAAATAATTTTTTATCATATATTTTGATATGAATAGGTTTTGGTTATCCTGAGAACCGAACCTGAAAGTAGGTTAACCGATCGTATAGGTTCTTTAGGTTCAGATTTAGGTTCAGGTTCGTAAAATTGCCTAACTTGGCATTCAGGTTCAGATTCAGGTTACTTATTAATGGGTCAGGTTACCCTAACATGAATACCCCTAGATATTACGGACCAATTAAAAATTTTAAATACTTTTTTAAAAAAATTTGAATAATTATTGTATTAACTACACCAAAGTTATCTCGACATTATAATGAATTCACCATAAGTAAAATTACAAAACAAAAATTAAAAGATTAAGCTAAGACAGGTTACAAAAACAAATGGAATGCAACATAAGGCATTACAAATTCCATCCGGACTTCGTTTATGTGGATAAGTCATGATGATTAGATCTTGCTATCATAAGGGATTAGATCCAATTTACGATATCATTAGCTAAGTTGTAATTGGGTACTTCCTCAATCCTGTAAATCCACTTGTTTCTTTCCTTCCAAATATAATAGATCATGGTAGTAGAGATAGTTTTGTAAATATGGGCATCTTGCAATCACAATTGGGCAGTATAAATGATCTAGTTGAGAGATGATAACCAATCATAATTAACAAAAGCGTCAGACAACAAATGTAAAACTCTGCTCCATATTGCCTTAAAGTATCTGCATTGAAAGAATAAGTGCTCTTTATCGTCTTCCAACTCTTTACAAAGCACACAAAGAGGGTCATAGAAATCAAACCATCTATTTTTTGTATGAATCTTGTTTTCGATAACCAGCCAAGTGAAAATAGAGGCATTATGGTTGAGGGAATGTTTCCGAAGGAGATTGAACCAAAGAACATTGCCTATATATAGGTTCCAGTAGAGCTCTACAACAAGACTTATTTGAATTTACCTAAGGTATCTAGGACCCACGTTACAAAATCTAGCCTGTGTGTATCAATGATCTGAGGGAGAAGATCAATTAGTAAGTTGAACCCTCTAAAATTGCCCTCCTATTGCATTTGGTTCATTAAGGAATAAGCTTTGGAGTGAAGAGGAATCTTGTTTATAAGTTTGGATAATGTTATCCTTTGTATGAGAGGACTATAATCTGTCCAATTATCAAACCATATCCAAATAGCATCTCCGCTGCCTAACAAATGCTTAATCAAAGAAAAAACAAGCCATCTGAAGCTCAACATTTGCCAGAAAAGCCAAGAGTACTCCCTCGAAGTAAATAGTTGCCAAAAGCTTTCATTATTGAGATATTTTTCAGGTAGCCATTTAGCCCAGATAGCATGTTTGTCATCAAAGAGCCTCTAAATCCTTTTGCAAAGAAACACTTGTTGCATGAGAGATATAGGGATAATCCCTAGTCCTCCTTGCTTATTAGGAATAGTCACTTCACTCTATTTTACTTTAGCTTTCTTAGAGTTGTCAGAACCAGACCATAAGAAAGCTTTCATGATGCTATCAATTTCCTTAATGACATTCTTAGGAAGAATGATATGAGATGTCCAGTAGACGTAAAGGTTTCCCAACACAGGGATAATCAAAGTAACCCTTGTAGCAATTGACAAGAACCTATTCTGCCAGGCGTGAATTGTTGTACCCAAAATAAGTTCTAAAAATGCCTATGCTATCCTACTCGCAAGTGTACGAGGTAGTTGTCGTTGATTACAGGGTCATCTCCCATGGTGGTGAAATCGATCCACTTAAATTAATCTTAAAGAAAAATAAAAACAAATGCAATCCTAAACATTCTATCCCGATATGTTAAGTTAAGGCTTTAAAGAAAATCACAAAATTAAATTGAAAAGTAAATGGAATTAACTGGGAGCAAAAAAGGATTCATGAAACAAAGTGGGAAACCCTTGAGAATTAATTTCACTAATTTAATCTCCAATGCATGACTAAGGGGAAATGATTGGGTAGTAATCTTACTAAAAATAACAGTTGGGTTCCAAGATCAGCTCGACTAATAAACTAAGCCTAACTTTCATATTCAACAAGTTATCATTTGAATTAATTATGAAAACCTGACTACTAATTACCATTTAAGTTAATGTATTTCTAATTCTTAACTTAAGTGTCTATAGTTTCGTTCCATATTAATCTTCTCTCAATCCTTCATTTAATAATAAAATGATGCAAAGTTTGGTCGTATTATTACTTCCATTCAGTTCAGAAACTATAGTAAACATAAGACAATAACTCAGACCTTCAATCATGCATATTTAACTAAAATAACTACATTAATCCTCAAGAAAAAAGGATCAACCCATCATGGAAATAATAAGATTCACCATCTTTATATACTTCAATCCCATATTTATCAATATAAGAGAAGTATTAAAGCAACAAACAAAGTAAATAAAAATGAACTATCAAAAGCTATAGAGTAACAGTCGGTTAAGCTACATAATAATGAGTCCAGTAAAATAACAAAGAAATAATGCAACAGATAAAGAACAGAATAACCAAACAAGGATCAGATGAGGGAGTTGAGGTGATCTCCTACCCCTCTCAAGCTTCTTGCATTAGCTCTCGCCTTATGCTTATACTTGGCTCTTACCCAAATGATCGAATGTTGACGCTGTTCCCACCTCTCTGCTGTTCATCTTCTTCACCTCACTCGACTCTCTCTGTTCTCTTCTCTCTTCTCCCTTTCTTTCCCTCTATTTGTTTTATGTTCCTGAATGAAGGTATCTGTGTCCAGAACGTGTAGTCTCCCTCTCAGTTCCAGCCTCCAGTTTTAGCTCTCATCCATTTTCTATTTATAGCACGAGTCTATGTTTAGGGTTGTAACAAAAATCAAGATATGAATGCAAGCAAAATCAATAGAAATTACACACAATAATTCCCCCACACTTAAACTATGCTTATTGTTAAAAAAATAAAGAACACTAGATGATATAAGAACAACCAATGAAAACAACGATTTTCCTAAATAATGGTCAAAGATATCAACGATTATTTCAATAAACACAACTTAAGAACATAAAACTCACAATATTCTATGAATAGACTATTCTTTGTCTACTTAGCCAAAATAAACAAGTACTTCAACTCAAAGACCATCAACAAGTGTGATAGATACTCACTCCTCTCTCCATCCTCTCAAGCATTCAAAGGTAGGATATGTATTCACTCATCGTTCATTTCATGTAAGGCATCTACTCTAAGCTTGCTTACCAATCCAATCCCCACCACTCATATCAGACATTAATCCGAAGGTCTTTATTTCAGTTTTAATAGGGTCGGGCTAAGGGTAGGAAAAAGGTAAATCACAGTTTAAAACCATAAAAAATTTGAGCATTTAAATTAATATAAACAATGAAGTATAAAACACTCAATTATGTCCTTTCAAGTTAATAAGATTAGCACTCCACTTTTTTTGTCTCTCCTCTTTCTTTTCATTTTTTGGTTATCTTATCTTGCTTCCTTTTCTTTTCTATTTTTTTCTTTTTCTTTTTTATTAATTTAGTACAAGATCAAGTTTAGAAGAGGAAAAATGTAGAGGAGAGATAAAAGTTAATACAACCATACCCATTCCTAACTGAATAGCCAACTATATCCTATGATTCCCCCACACATATTCAAGCAATTATTCCCTAAACCCAATCATACCCATTCAAATGCTCAACTTGCCTTATGGTAGGTACAATGAAGAGATAAATAATTAAGGTCAAGGCTTAGATTTTAGGTTTAAAGAAAGAAAAGGTTTTATGTTAAGTTCAAAGGGGCTCACTAAGTGTAACATTATGGTGGCTTTTTAAGCAAAAGGGGTAAATCCTAATTGCCTTCATCATTTCAACGTTTACATAAGATTATGTGATCTCAACTAGTATTTGCAAGCAAGTTCTAGAGTTCCTTAATCATGAAAGAACACTCTCAACAAAGAATACTGAATTTGGTGTTTAATAGTTCAAAAAGACTCAAATTCTTACCAAATGAAAAGCATCATTCATTTATCACAACAAGCTAATGTCCTTTTAATCGAAACCTAAGTTAATCAGTCTAAGCATGTAAGTATACTCATTCAATCATATTATGCATTTCTAATCCCGATCGAGTTTATGTCATAACCATGCATCTCTAACTATTAAATGGGAAAACAAACACATAACACATAAATAATAAATATATTTTATTAACTAATACTCCCCCACATTTAAATATCACATTGTTCCTAATGTGATACAAAAAAGTAAAAGAGAGATCTAAGACATAAAATAACACGAACAAGGGCAAGCATTAAAAATAAAAGACATTAAGCTGACAAGTAGTAAAAATAATAAAAGAACAAGGATAGAAATGTGATACGAAAGTGTGGATGGTGGCTGCGTTAAAGCAGTTTGGAGCATGGCATCCTACATCAAGGAGTGGAGAACATCTGCGAGGAGGAAAAATAGAAGAGATTGAAAAGTAGGCATGTACACACAAAGCAAATAGATTAAGTTGAGTTTCACTAAAAAGGACTAACAAATAACTAATTGAAAAACAAAACTGAAATTATATGGGTTGCCTCCCATTTAGAGCTTCTTAATGTCTTTTAGTTGGACACCTCAACCGTCATGCTCAAGGTGGATCTCTCAAGATGATTGATTCCACTGTTTTCTTCTCTTCATTGGGATTTTTCTCCAAGAATTTCCCAACCTCCCTCAGTTTCATCGACCAGCAATTGGCAGCATTCATCACTCTCTTTAACCAAGTACAACCCCTTTTCTTCTTCTTCCTGTAAGGCGAAATCAAAATATGCAACATTAATTTGATCAACAAAAAAACAGTCTTTATAAACACTAGTAGTAGAAATAGGTTTAACATTAAAGATTGAAAATTCTAATGTTTCTCCCAAAACAGTCATACTTAGTTTCCCGTTCTTCACATCAATCAAGGTATTGGTAGTGGCCATAAAAGGCCTCTTTAGGAGTATGGTGTGCTCCTTCCCTTGCTCTTTAACCTCTCCCATGTCTAGGATAACAATGTCTATGGGAACAATCGATTCTCCAACCTTCACTAACACATCTTTCATTATTCCTTTCGGATAACGGATTGACCTATCAGTTAATTTCAAACAAATGTTTGTAGGTTTTGACTATCCTAGATCCAATTTCTCATAACTAGATTAGTTCATAAAGTTTATACTCACTCCAAGGTCAAGCATACCCTTATCCTCATCACCATTACCCGTTGATACTTGCACAAGAAAACTCCCTCGGTCTAATTACTATTGAAACACTGCACTTGTAACTTTTGAAACTATCACCTTCTTGTTTGGCTCAAACTTCCATTTTTTGGTGCTTAGTTCCTTGAAGAACTTCACAGAAGTTAGAATATTCCTGATCAAACCTAACAAAGGCAAATTAATATTAACTGTTGAAAACATGTTATATAGATAAGAAAATTGTTTATATTGTTTCGAGCTCTTTAGACGGCTCAGATATGCGATCAGTGGTCTATAAGGATTAATCACCTTATGCAATCTAAGTCCTTCAATGCAATCGATTGCATGCCCTAGTTTTTCACCCTTTTGAACTTGACTTGAAAAGTTGTTGTGCCCATTGCTTTCTTCATTTTGCTACTTTCTTCATTGGTGAGGCTCTCCTCTTTTTAATTACCTGCACCAAATATATTAGAAGGGATCTTAACATGATTATCAATCACCTTACCACTTCTCAAAATAGTAACTGCTTGGGCTTTCTCATGTTGACTGGGCAACTTCCTTTTTTGATGGCTGTGCATTTAAGTAAGAAGTTGCCCTACTTAAGTCTCAGTCCTCCTTACAGACGCTTCCAAGGAATCAAATCTCTTATTGTTCATTTCTTGATTCTGAGTTATTACTTGAATAAATGCGTTCAGACTTTCCTCCAAAGAAGGCTTGCTCGGTAGATTTTGATTGAAGGATTGCCCTTGAAACTGGTTTTGCCTCTGAAAATTATGATATTGTAGTTGGGTTGCACTGGTGGATTGGTCTTCCACAGAAAATTGGGTTGGTTTCTCCAACTAGGATTTTAGGTGTTCGAATATAGATCATTTCGCAACCTTAGTTGAAAACCACCAAGTGAGTTCACTTGTTCTTCCACACCTGCAAAAGATTCAAAAGAATGTGAACAAACATTAGCTCTATGACCATAAGTTCCACATACACCACATACCTCTTGATTTGGAACGATTTGGGGTAGCCTTATAGTTAGCATTTTTACATGCTTTGTCAACTTAACTAATTGCATAGCCATTTCTTGATTTGAACTCACTTCATGAACTCCAACTCTTCTCCCTCTCACACTCTTTTGTTGAGAATTGGCCCCCAATATTTTAAAGATTTCATATGTTTCTTCGACAGTCTTCTCTCCCACAGCTCCCCTTACTACATTGTCAACCGTGTACTGACATTATTGTGTCAATCCATCATAAAAGAACTGGTTCTGCATGTGAAGTGGAAAATGATGGTTTGGACACCTTAATTACCACCTTTTAATGCAAAATTTATGTTACCTTTCATTTGTCATGAAAAATTCACAAAACATTCCCTTCAACCTTCATGCAACATTCACGACCATTTTCACTCAATTCATCTCACATTGGACTAAAAATGCAAGAATTTGTAACCTAAAATCAAGATATGAATGAAAACAAAATCAATAGAAATTACACACAATATGTATTCGAGCTTTAATCCTTTCAATGAGAGAAGTATAGTTTGAATACTTTGGCTTTGATACGAATTCAGGACTCCTAAGTACTTAAGAGGAAGATTATGAAGCAAGAGTTCAGTATTCCTGGATAGTTACATAGGGTGAAGATCATGAAGCAAGAGTTCAATAATCCTGGATAGTTACATAGGGTTCCTCACATCTTTAAAGCAGTACAAACTACTTTTATTGACATTCACTACTAGACCAGACCATTTGGAAAACTTCATAAGAAGTTCTTTGAGTAACTGCACTAAATGTGTGTATGCCCCCGAGAGAAGAATTAGTCATCAGCAAACATCAAGTGGGTGAGCTTGGAATCATTACATTTATTATGGTAACGAAACCTTCCATTGGTGCCGATAACCTTGTTGATGAGGGAAGAAAGGCCTTCCATAACTAGAGTAAATAAATAAGGGGAGAAAGGATCACCCTGTCTGGTACCTCTAGCACAAGATATTGACATGGTGGGAATCCCATTCACATAGAAGTAGTTTGTAAGCACATCAAAATCCAATAAATAAACTTAGTTGGGAATTCAAGAGCCTCTAGATAAATTTGTATGAACTTCCAATTAACTATGTGAAAAGCCTTATAAAAATCTATCTTCTAGTAGCAACTTTTGATATTCCTTCCATAATTATAATCTTTTAAGATCTCTTGTATACGTAGGATGTTATCCCCTATAGATCTGCCTTGTATAAATACACTATGAGTAGAATTGATTATTGTGAATAAAACAGTCTTCAAACGATTAGCAAGGAGTTTGGCAATTACTTTGTAGACTGTGTTGCAACATGAGATAGGTTTGTAATATGCCAATGTATACGAATTAAGCCTTTTAGGAACAAGGAAAATGCATGTGTGGTTTATCTCTTTCAACATTTGGCAAGAGGATAAACACTCTAAGATAGCTTCAGTAAACAAGTTACCAGTAATCAACCAAGTTTTTTGAAAAAAAACCCTGTTGTGAATCCGTTAGGACCAAGAGCCTTAGAGGGATGTAAATTAAATAAGGTATCTTTAACCTCCAAGCTAGTGAACGGAGTAGAGATTGATTCCTTGATAAGTATCATTGGGGCTTGCTTTAGTGCCCACAAGTTGTGTAAAGTATTCCCTTATAAGTCTCGATAGAGCATCTTGATCAGAGAAGGAGTTACCCAAGCAGTCTCTAAGTTTAACAATTGTATTTCTGTTCCTCTTTGCAAGTAGAGAGGTATAGAAAAATTTAGTATTGCAGTCACCATCTCTGAGCCAATTAATGCGAGCTTTCTGTTTTAAAATTAAAGTATACAACGCTAGAGCTTCCTGATGATCTTTTAGTCTACACTTTCTATCTGCTTCAGAATAGTATTATTTGGAGATAGATGGCAAGCCTATTAAGCCTCAGTTAGCATCTTTTGGTTGGGTTATTATTAATGGAATGTAATATTATTCTATCTTTTGGGAGGAGGGTTTATAATGGAATGGAATGGAATAAAATAGAAAGGGAGGGTTTCACGTTATATCCTATTCCATCCTAAACAGTAAAAATAAATTTCCTTCAATTTGGAGGGTTTATGATTGAATGTAAAATGATAAACAACATTTCACTATATTACATTATGAACCTTTCTTCCAGACAACATTTCATATATCCCTTCTTTCAAACAACATTTCAATATATTACATTATGAACCCTTCCATTCCTCCCAAACAACAATTTTCGAATATTACATCCATTTATATTTCATTAAAAACCTTATGTCCAACCAAACATAGGCTTAAGGTGACAAATATAAAATGTTCCTTTATTAATGTAAATGTTATATTTCATAATCTATAATAAAATTGCTAAATATATTAAATATTTATTATTTTCAAAAGAGTGGCATATAACATCACCTCATTTGTTGTGAATTACATCAACTCTCAAACCAATTTGAAAATGTTTTTCCACATTCCACATTTAACAATGCTTCATTAGTTAAACAGTATCATACAAATAAACAATTGTACTAACCTTTTCAAGTGGAGATATACAATTTTACATCACTCTTTTTTATCAGTAAATGATATATTTATTTTAATAATTATCTTTATGTTTAATTAATTAACTTTTATCTAAAATCATCCCATTAAATAATGCTTAAAATTGGCATGCTATATTACAAATATGAAGTCTCTTGTTTTATGTTAGTGTTCATGTTAATTTTAATGTTCATGTTCATGTTTATGTTTAAGTTTATGTTTATGTTTATGTTTATGTTTATGTTCATGTTCTTTTCTTCTATTTTCATTTTATCTCATATTAGTACTTTTATAGGAATAGCTTCTTGATTCATTCTTAAAAAATTATTTATTTCCTTAAATATAAATTTAACTTGATTAAGTCATACTTTTAACATGTCTAAACTTTTTAATCTTATATTTTAATTGATTATAATAAAAATTGACCAATAATATGAAGTTATTGTAGCTTAACTATTGTTTAATAATTAATTCTATATAATTTTATTAGATTTAAAATATTCTTAACTGAAATTAAAAGGACCCATCCGGGAGTTCCCCTTTTGGAACCCAAGTAGAGCCCTCCCGACGACCCCATAGTAACTCTCCAATCGATATCTAACTCAACTGAAGGGTTCCTGCAAATCCAAGCTGTTCAACTATTAAAAACCTTTTATACTTTAACTTTTAAAAGCGCGGAAAATAGTGGGAACTTTTTTTCAAAACATTTTATTAAAAATTTTGGCAGTATAGCGACTGCTTTTCTAAGATTCCCAAATTTCAAAAACTTGCATAACACATTTTAAAACACTGCTATATTCACACCAATTTTTCAACTACAAATTATGGACTTTAAGTCCACTCACAAGCAACCCCAAACAATTAATTCTCAACAATCAATACAATAAACTTTAAAATGCTAAAACATATTCAAGCATTTCATTTAAAAGCCTTTATAAACATCCATTCTTTACATAATTGTATATATCAAAATGACACAAGCACAGTAGCACCCGACGATACAACTATTCGTGACGAAGTCCCAATTACTATAGCACCTATATATATACATGGGGTGGTTTGTTTAAAAATATAAAAATAAGGGTGAGCTCATTGAGCTCAGTGAGTGTAATCAATTTACTAAAATTTAATTTTTTATAACAACATAATTAAAATATTACATACAATTGTAAAGCTTATGGTAAAACATTTTCCATAACATTTGTTTGTGCATCATCAAATCTGGTAATAACATAACATTTTGTAAAACACAATTTTAATTTTTTTGAAATACTATTTCGAAATGCTTTTTGAAATTAAACTCATAATATAAAAGTTTCTATTTTCCATTTTTTCCTTAAACAATAAACAGTGGTGGCAATAAGTCTTTTCAAAACTTTTATACTAAAAATAAGCCAACCACTAGAATTGGTACTATATAGTACCTCATAAATCACTTTTAAAATAAATAGTTGAGGCGGCATTATTACTTTCATGAATTTTCTGTCATGAATTTTCTTACTCAACATAGACCACCACTAGTTCCTTTACTATATGGTACACTAGGCATAAAGTCACGGAGCTGGTTCTACTTTGCTTAGCCGCGACTAGTTAACTACTATTTATGGAGCTAGTTCTACATCACTTACCCGTAACTAGTTCTACATCACTTACCCGTAACTAGTTAACCACTATTTATGGAGCTAGTTTTGCATCGCTTACCCGCAATATGTTAACTGCTATGAACTGGTAGTTACAGAGTTGGTTCTACATTGCTTACCTACAACTGGTTAACCACTATTTTCGGAGCTGGTTCTACATCACTTACTTGTAATAGGTTAACCACTATAAATATACTGGTATAATAACATGTATAAAGCCTAATGGTGTACTATAAGCAAAAGCAACTCTTACATTTACGACTCATCTTATTTTCTAAATCAAGTATGGGAGGATTCATAAGTGAATTATTTCAATGTAACTCTCAATCATATAAAATTTAACTTTCAAATTTAAACTCATATATTGCCAAAGCATAAACTTATGCTAGCAATATTCACTTGTAAAATATCATTTGCATAAAACTCACCTTTAATGATCAAATGAAAACCATTTACATAAACTCAATTTAAAGTTCACTCACAGGTCATCAATTCTTTTGCAAAGAATTAAGTCATATAAAACAGTTCACAATTTCACACACTTATCGCCAAGCACACTCACGCGTTCGATGACTTTCCTTTACCACTTTCTTTCAATCTTTTGGAAAATTGAAGAATATTTAGTCTTGATCAAGCTGTCTTCAAATCAAGCTCCAAAACCCATAAAAAATCAGTTGTGCTCTCCTCCTCCTCTCCTTGGCTGAAACTTCACTCTTTCTTATCTTCTTTTTCTTCTCTTTTCCACTCTCACTTGCACTCTTTATGTTTAAATAATTAAGCAAATGTTGCTTTTATAATCATTTTTTCATCACTAATGACTCATCAAATACATGTCATCATCTCATTGGTCATCTCTAATGATTCATCAATCCACTAATATCACGTAAAATGACCAAATTGCCCTTTAATGCATTTAATTGATCAACTAACCGAATTAAATCCCTAAAACATTCCATAATTGTCTTATTTCTAAATTAACCATGAAATACTCTAATTAGGGTCAATACTTATTAATTGGATGCTTTTAAAAAATTTTAATGGGTTTAAAATCATCAATACCCATTATTTTCCAAAAAGGGCATTTTAGTCCAATAATTTTGGATTACCTGAAATCTTTTAAAAAATCTTCCATCTTGACCCGTTTAATTTCCTATCGACTCCAATTTTTGGAGCTTTTCATCGTATTTTGAAATTATTCAGTAACTTTTCGATTGTCCAAAAGAATATGGAAATCACTAAATGTCACCGAAATCATCCGGATTTCATTCAAAAGTATTACCTAAATCTCCAAAGCACATTTTAGGGCTTTTAAAACTCGTTCGAACTTAGTCCGTAGGTTTTCAAAGCTTTTGGAAAATTTTTGTGAAATTTTCAGTTGAGTCCAGAATCATCTCTGGTCTATCCGTGATCTCCGTTATAACCTCAATAATACATTTAAATGCTTAAATTACTCTACTACATCACAAATAGAGCATGCTCTATAAAATGCATGTGCATCACAGTACACAGTATAATAATCAAACTAGGATATTAGAGAAGTGATTAGTTAAGGTGCATATAAATTAACTAAAACACACTCTGCACCAAATTAAAAAAATAAGTTAAAATATATTTATTTAAATTATTATCACATTAAATAAAATGTCAGAATTGTTGAATTAATTAATATGTATTAATATTCTCTTATGATAATTAATATCTTAATCATATGCAAGTGACATTTGGGTCATTTATGGGAAAAATATTCTATTACTAACTTTACTATGACCCTTGAGTCATTTCACCAATTTTGCTTAAGCCTAGCTATAAAGCTTATGACCCACCGCAAAATATATTTTAACCTAATTGATGCATTCTAACTTATTATCAAGTTGGGCATTTTACTCATCATATTTTAATATATTTTAACCTAATTGATTCATTCTAACGTATTATCAAGTTGCGTTTTCTACTCATCTTCTTTTTGTTTTTCATTGAATTTTGTGTCTTTAGAACTCCAAAATGAACTCAAAACCTTTGTGATACGTGGGCTTCAAAAAGCTTAGAAAATAGAATTCTATGCTACCAAAATGTTTAAATGTAATGAAATTTGAATTAAATAAAGTAATTGATTGTTGCAAAAGGGAATCACAAACTAAACAAGATAACTAGAAGTAACAAGCGTGAATTTGCAAAGTAAAGAAAGCTGAAAAATAACAAACTTGGGTTTGAAATATGTTATTGATTTCTCTAGATAGTAATTTTTAATACACTGTGCATGTGCTGGTATTGGAATTGTGTCCTTTGTTATTCAAGTGTTAGGGAATTTATAGTCCTCTCATCCTTAAGTGGTTTTTGCCATAACTACCCACTTTCTTGTATTTTAGCTACCCACTTGCTACTTTCTCCTTAACCTCCATATTTTAGGCTTCAATCTTAAATAACCTCTTAACTTCCATCCCACTTAGCCATATTTTTGGTAACTACCTCCCACTATTTTCTCAATTTTTATGTCCTAGACTTCCAAAAATTTAGTACTTTTCTTCCCACATCTATGATTTTTATTGTTCATGAATTCTTTAGCTACACATTTTTTGGGCTTCCAATTCTGGGCTAACTTTATGGTCTTTTGGGCTACATGGGTTGCTAATTTTTCTTAAGCTATTAATAATTAGTCCTCGCATATGTTTGGCTAGTCAAACTAAACATATGATATAGAAATTATCTTAGTTTTCTATAAGCTAGACATTGAATTCCATCTTAATGGTTTTTGGGGTTCCAAATTGAATTCGTGAGTTAGGCTAAATAACGTTATTCATGAGGAGTCTCTTAAATCTTAAATAATCTTTTATATATAAGAAACGTCAAGTCCAAAGATTGTATTGAGATCTTTCAAATTTGAAATCTCTACCTCCTTATCCATTACAAACAATAGAAAATCTCTTTAAATTTTAACATTTTTCTATTCCTTTAGGATTCAACGGTTTATTCATTATAAAATCACCTCATTACTTCTTCACTTTCTATTTTGACTTCTAAATAGTCTTTTTTCCTCTTTTTTGACTTTCACACTCTCTTCGTACAACTTTTGTGACCATGTCTTTTTTCTCACCATACATCTTTCTACTTTTCAACAGAGTTTGCTGAGTTGAATGCCACTAATGTATGTTTCTAATTCTGACACTTTCTATAAAATCCCTACAATTTTTCTAACTCCACTCCTTTTTGCAGACTGTTAAACTTGAAATAGTATGTATTCCATTTGATTTTTTTTATCGTTCCTAAGGATTAGGTAAAGAATTCTCACACTTGAATTTTCTTTTAACTTATTAACTCTAATATTTGAATTCTTGTTTTTTTGTTGTAGAAGGTTGTCCTCACTTTGACCATGAATAAGGTTTGTCTTTTACTATTTGGACTCCTCAACCTATTAATTTTTTTCATCCATCACTTCATTATTTGGGGGAAGTAAGCAAATTAAAATTTCTTGTAGATTTTTTTTATTTAGACCCTCAAATCTCTAAAGTTGTGGCCTAAAAATGTAGATTAATGGGCTAAATGAGTAGACAGGTTATATTTTGGACCCCGATCTTTTAGTGAAATCTAGAAATATTAAATGAAATTCAATGAATGTTTTTGTATATGAATTGTGTTATAGATGTTATTGTGCCTTAAGGAAATTGATGAGAAAAGAATCAATTGGTTTTGATAACTTTGATATTTGAGTAGTTTGGGTTATGAAAGTTTAAGTAAATGAAGTGAATGAGTTGATTGAAATGGAAGTTGAAAATTAAGAAATAAAGAGTGAAAGTTATGCAAATGGAATATATCCCATAAATTATCAATTAACCAAATTTTATTTGCCCGTTAACAAAAATCGGGCAGCATAACGGCTGTATTTTTAACAAACCCAAAATCTGCAAATAGATTAAATACACTTCTATAATCCCAAACAAAACTCAAATCATCGGACCTCCCATCCAGAAACCCAACATAAACAAACACAATCCTATCATCATCATCTACATAGCACTTCAAATAATTCTTAATCATCAACATCATCGAACCTCCCGTTCGGAATCCAAAACACAATCGATATACAATTTATATCCAAAACCATAATTCATTATTCTATTCCAATTACAAAACCATAATTTAATCAACCCCATTCATATATCATTCACAATCATATCTCATTCACATTCATATCTCAATCACATTCATATTCCATAAACATACACCAATTTATAACTCAAATCCATACATAAATTCATAATTCATATCCATCATGAATTTAATGCTTACAAAACCTTTATGGCGTTTCAAGCCATATACAAATACCAATTACCACGTCCAAGGTACACAATACACAACAATTCTGAATTTCTCAGCAATAATCTAACTTAACAATAATACAATATGAACACATACAAACAGAAACCCTCGTTTTCTTTCACCCGATCTTCTTCTCATCACCTGTGGATAGGAATGAAGGGGGTGAGCTTATTGCTCGTGGATAAAATGTTTATAAATCGAAAATAAGCAAAAATCATTTCTCAAAACATTTGCCATTTTTAAACATTTCACAGTAGCAAATTTTTCAAACTTATTTCTCAAGCCTTTAACTTTTCAAAGTTCCCAACTGTTTTCACAAATCATAAACAATTTAAAAAACATGAATGCATCACACATATAACAAATTAATAATACATAAATACATCAAAATGGTTTGGCAATTCCATAAACATGACGAACTACACAATTCCCTAAAATGTCCGTGCGTAGTCGTAAACTTGAGGGAGTCCTAAAAGGAGCTCCGTAACACTAGCGGGCAGGCGGGAGAAGCCTTGACTTGGTCAACGTGCACGTGACAATTTTTTGGATGGACTATACCGAACCCACATAACATGTTTTCATGCTTGAAAATTAGATTGCCTGAAGGCACATTTCGAAATCTCAAATTTTCATGTCATGTCATGTCATGTCATAATCAAGCACAAATTCATTCAAACATTTACAATCTCAATCCAATTCACATAACACATTCTCAAACATTCAAGAATGCAACATTTATAGCAATTATTTCAATTTTTTCAAAACATTCAAAAATCAATGAATGTAACAATTTTCATAATTTATCAATTCATTCATAGAAAGAATAAATTTCAGAAATGTTATCAATTTATCAAAATCATTTTAAAACAATAACTTTAATCATTCGAAAATCATCATTTTAACATTAATCATAATTTTCAAATATTTACTTAAACAATAATTTATCAAAAACTCAATTTTTGCTTTCTTTATTTTTCGAAAACTCATATATAGCTTATAAATCAAAATATAAACATGGTACCCACCTCAATTCCATGCTAGAACTTTGTCCCAAGCATCAATTTCTCCATTACTTCTTTCCCTTATCCAAGTTAAAATTCCCTAAACCAAAATCACCCAAATTCAACATCACAAAAGACATAATCCTCAAAATTAACTTAAGAATTCACAAACTCATCATATTTTCAAGCCATCTAAATCAAGACATTTCCAAAAATTCCAAAATTTCAAAATCATAAAGAATGACATAACCCTAATCTTTTTAATCAAACTCCAATCTAACCTATCTATAATTCCTATAGGTTAGAAAACTCCAATACTTAGCTTAGAATCCAAAAACCCTTTGAAAATACTACCATCTTCTTCTTCCTCCAACCATTTCTCTCTCTAGGTTTTCTTCATCACAACAAAACCACTATCTATTTCTTTCTACTAAAACAAGACAAAGATGAAACTTACCTTGGAAGCTTGAATCTTCTCCTTTTTTCCACAAAAATCTCTCTTCTCCCTAGCCTTCCACGAAGTTCTTCTTCTTCTTCTCTTCGGTTCTCTTCTCCACCGACCATCTTTCTCTCTTTTATCCTCTTTGTTCTTGCTTTCTTTATTTTCGTAACTTCCTCCCTATTAAACGACAGTCACTTCCTTCTGCCCATTAATGAAAACAAAATGACCATAAGGCCCCTCCATGCAAGCCTTAAAAATTTACCCCTTTAAGTTAACTTCCAAAATTGCCCCTAAACATTCATTTTAAATCATGCTACTTTAGGACAAATTTCTAATCATTAATTTGAAGGAATTTGCCAAAACTTCCTTTTAGAGAAATGTTCCTAATTGTCTTAATTTCATAATGCCACAAAAATCATTAAATTTGGTGCACTACACCAAGAGTTATAGTCCAAACATCTCAAACTGTCATTAAGCTTACACATTTTCCAGCACTTTACTTCCATCCAAAAATTGACATTCTTAGAGGCTGAATTAAAATTCACTTGCTTCATACAAATTGTAGCCTTATCTTTCTAGTTTAATCCAAATCAAGAATCACATCATTTGGATGACTAGAGCAAAGGTTATGGCTAAAATACTTTCAAATTTTTCTAATCCAAGACTGCACACTAAACCCAACTCCAATTCTGAAATTGAAAGTCTTAGGGGCTAAATTGAACTTCACTTCCTTCATATTATTTGTAGCTTCAAATCTCTATTTTATTTTTCCTCAAGAATAAACTCAATCGGATCTGCACAGATCAAGAATTTCTCAAAATATTGAACCATGTTCAGAAAATTTTCAACTCACTTTGATTAAATCAATCTCTTTCAATTTAATCTCAAAAATTATAAATT
>JANVCL010373088.1:0-17042 GCA_026546855.1 Erythroxylum incrassatum
TTTTACTACTGCGTTTTTTAATTCATATTTACGCAAGCTATTAGAGAATTATTTTCGAAAGAAAGTCATAGTAAATCCGATCTGGATAAGTTGTATTCTAAAGGAAGGGTTTATCTCGAAAAAGATAACATAATTTAACCACCCTTCTTGTGTATTGATTATCATTATACTAACGTGTGATTCACTTCAGATACTAGTTCCTTTCTTGGTTTGGGATTGCATCTTACTCCCCCAAACTCATAATTATAGACAGTGTAGTTAAAGTCACCCAGGAGCAAACAGGGAATTAAGATAAGTGAGCTAAGATTACTAAGCTCCTTCTATAATCCTCCCTTTGAAATTGGTGGTTAGATCCATATATGAAGTTGATCTAGAGCTTCCCTAATTCCCTATTCTCTATATGCATATGAATTCATTGTATTTATCTTTACATCTGTAGTACCTTGATCTAATTAGAGTTATAAGCAACTATTATCCTTCACTAATAATGGTGGTTGTGATTTGTAATTGTCCTCTATATGCTTCAATACTCAAATTAGTTTTAAGCAATACATAAATGATTAAAACAAATTCATTTTGTTTCTTATGATATAATACAAATATAAAACATATATGCTTTCTAAAATCATTTTCTTAAGTTACTTTTAAAGTAAATTGTGGCGGCATCATTATTGTCTTGAACTTCGTATATGACATAACCTACTGCTAACTTCTTTTTCATATGACACCCTTAGGCATAAAGTCATAAAATTGGTTTTGCATTGCTTACCCGCAACTGGTTAATCATTAGTTATGGAGCTAGAACTACATCACTTACCGGTATTAAGTTAATCGCTATACATCGGTAGTTACGAAGCTGGTTCTACATTGCTTACTTATACTAGGTTAACTACTATAAACTGGTAGTTACAAAGCTAGTTCTATATCGTTTACCCGTAACTATATAACTACTAGTTACGGAGCTAGTTCTACATTGCTTAACCATAATTGGTTAACCACTAGTTACAGAGCTCATTCAACATCAGTTACCCACACTAGGTTAACCACTGTATATCGGTATAATAACATATGTAAATCCTAATGGTGTACTATAGGCTAAAAATTCATTTCCTTTTTATCCACCATTAATATAATTTCAATGCAACTTCAAATCGTATGAAATTCAACTTTCAAACTTGAATTAATAAATTGTTAAAACATACACTTACACTAGCGATATTCATTTGTAATGTATCATTCACACAAAACGTATAATCATACAATATAAAGTCACATATCATCAATTCATTTACAAAGAATTCATTCATATAAAATAATTAAAATACACTCATTGTTTTGCTAACTTATCGCCAAACACACTTACGCGTTTGGTGCCTCTCATTTGCCTACGTAATGCACATTTTGCTTAGGCATTTATTTCCAAATTAGGAAATGAAGCATTTAAAACTATATATTGAGTTTAACCGAATTCGAGATTAGTATTTAATCGTGTAACATGTACGTTAATCGTATTTCTACTTGCTTTGGTAAGCTAACCTATTGGTCTCCATTTCAAATTCTAAATTTAAAAGTGCTTAAGTACCATCCTTTACCCTTCCTAACTTATCAATTTCTTCTAAACACTATCTCACTCAATTAATTTACCATCTTTCCAATTTTTCCACAAATTTTACCTAAGATTCATAGCAAACATCATCCAACACATCATAAACCATTTCAACTTCATTGATTTCCATATACATACCAAATAACAATTTTTCAAATAATAACATAACACTTTTGTTTAACAAATTCAATGCCACAAATAAACTTAGTGACCATATTTAATCACATTCACACGATTAACCATGCTTTTATACCAAAAATGCCCTTAAGGCTAAACTTAACATATCTTACATCAAACTTTTCTAATTCAATTCTTTTTCACTTCTTTACTTCATTAGCATCAAAACCATGCTATGAACATCATGAAACATCAAAATAGGATTTTGGATCAAATCACACTAAAAAAAAACCAGTCATGGTTAATTCCTCCTATTTTGATTTTCTTGATTTATTTTCTTATTTTTCAACCCTTAAATGCTTCCAAACTCATTATCTATTCCATGGCAACTAAAAAATCACCATTCATCTTAAATATATCCATCTCACACAAAATCCCAAAAATCTAGAAATTTAAGCTAAGAAAAGTTATCAATTTATCTTCCAATCTCTTGGGAATTTAATGAGCACCTTTACTTGATCAAGATTTCAAATCTCCATCAAAACCCACTAAAAATGATTGCACCCTTCTTCCTCTTAAGCTTGGCCATAATTCACCCTTGGTTTCTCTCCTTTCTCTTCTTTTATTTTGGTCTCTCACGGCTACACACTAAAATGAAGCAACTTTGTCTTACTTTTGGCTTTTTACACTCTTTTGGTGCACTCCACATGTCACCTTTCTATTAGTCCACTCTAATGACTCATTAATCTACTAAATTTTATACCTATAAAACCAAATTGCTCTTTACGTGTTTAATTCACCATCTAATCGAATCAAGTTTTGAAAATATTTTGTAATTGTCTTATTATCAAATTGATTATTAAATACTCTAATTAGGGTTAATACTTATTGATTGGATGCTTTTAAAAAATTTCGAATGGGTTTATTATTTTCCAAAAGTGCATTTAGTCCTAAAATTTTGGAACTCCCGAAATCCATCGATCGTGCTTATTTTCGATCCGTTTCAGTATCATTGGACTCTAATAATTATTTCAGATAATTTTCAATATTTCGAGGTTGAGTCTCCCCAAAATTACTATTCACTTAAATTCACTATTCATCTAAAAACACTATTCACTGAAAGTAAAAATTTATATTTAATGAAATGAAAGATTTGGGGTTTTACAATTTCTTACACTTTTAATCTCTAAAGTACGTCGGACATTTGTTTCGGGTGTAATTATGGTTAGCTTAGGTATAAGGGGTAACGCATTCCATGTTTAGTAAAACCTATATCAATTATATCTTGAGAGTATCCATGTTTAAAGAACTTTTTACTTATATGGAAGCATTAAAAGATAGAAATAATATTTATATAACATAAGAAAAGTTAAAGACTTTTAGAGAGAATTAAATTTGGGAACCAATAAAATTATAGTAGGGGAAGGGAGTTATATTGGATTTAAATATGTTTATAAATTAAAATACAAAGCCTTAAGCTTAAAAAACCGATAAAAGGGATTGTTTTTACTAATAGGCACAATTAATAACCCCCGTCATCCTTATTTGGAATCCTTAGCTCACCCTAAACTTCTCATTACTATTCCTCACTCTTCGCTCATATCTCACTGTATGTTGAGTCACCAATTGTTCTTAGCCCATCACTAATCACTATTATGAAGTTATCACTTCCTTCCTCACCACTCATCCTCTAATTGTGATTGATAAATTTTTAGCATACATTTGTAATTTCATGTTTTTATTTGCTATTAAAGTGAAAGGGATTGAGAAGAGAATAGGAGAATGGACGATTTGAAAGTTAATATGAAGGGAAATTCCATACTAGAACAATTAAAAGTTTATTGTAAATCCACTTTACTATTGTTTCATTTATATAAAAAATAAGTCTGCAGTTGGAAGTTTTAAGTTAATCATTTCTTTAATACTTATTAGTTTAGGTTGGTAGTCAAGTTTAGAAAATAGAGGAAACATTATTTTAAGATTTCAAGTGACTTTGGATCCATTGATTTATTCATACCATTTTAAATAAATATTTTGGATTATTTATGTATATATTAAACATAGAAGTAATCTTTTAAGATATATTATTTACATCCTTTAAGATTTGACTAATCACAAGCATATTACTTTAAACATTATCTTTGCCTCCCTGTTCCACTATTGAGGGAGATAATAATATTAAAGCTTTGAACATAATGAATAAAATATTTAACTAAGCACGTGTGTGTATGTCTCTCTCTCTCTCTCTCTCTCTCTCTATATATATATATATATATCCAATATATATTTCAATTCACTTATTTAACTATTTCCATAACTTCTTAAAGCAAGCTTGAGAGGTTTTTATTCAACCAACAGTAAGATATCCTCTGCTTAACATAGTTACCCTCCTGAGTTTATAAAAATATATTTTCCATTATCCTTTAGTTACATGTGTAAATAAGTATTGTAGTTACATACTAGTGTAGACGATTTAAGAAACATAAATAGGATGGTAAATACTTTTACAGACAAAATTTTAATAGATTAATTAAGCTCACTCTCATTAAGTTTCATGCAAATGCCTAGTTATTAAGAGGAACAATTTTAAGGCTTAATATCATAACCATTTAACCTAGAATCATATTAAAGTTGTTTATAAGAAAAAGAAGGAAATAAATTTTGGTTTGAGTATTTGCGGCACTAAATGTTGAACCACGATATGAATTTTAAGATTTAGAAATTTTTTGTTTTGAGAGCTTAGTATGTATTTAAGTAATTGACATTTAAGAATTCATTTAAATATTTCCCTCGAATCTCATAAAATTTGTTTGTCATTAGCATTTAGATTTTGTAACGTGTATGCTTTTATAGCTTTGACTTAACTTGATCATTGTTTTTAAATGTTTGAACTTTTCCTTTCAATTTATTCATAAAATAACTTTAAACTAATAATTATTTTATTTTTTAAAATGACTTATTATTCATTTAGACAAATTACATGTTATTTGTTAGCTTTTTCTCATTGGTTCCACTTTCACAAAACTGCTACCAATATATGTTTTTTAGTGAATTAGATTATTTATATTGAGAAATCTCTTATACAGTGTAATTCTTTTTACATATATTCGCATTTGTTTTTATATATATAAGAAAAAAAGTTCAAGTACTCCTAACATTTTATCCTTTTCAGGATGATCTAATTTGGACTTATGAGAAATTGGTTCTCGATATGAGAAACCATATTATATATTTTTATGGTGAAATATTCGGAGGGTTGGGGAATTATTAGGTTAAAAACTTTTAGTTGGAATTAAGATTGATGTGGAACCATGTGAAACATTTATTCATGATATCAAATGGAAAATAAAACTTTTGCTTGAGCAATGAAAAAAAATAACTATAAAACTAGTAATGGTACTTCATTTGACTTTAATAATGATGCTATTTACAATACTAAAGCTAGTATGCCTACCCAAGAACAAGGGGTTGATACAATCCCAAGTTGATGCAAGGAAGACAATAATGAATTACTCCTTTGTTTATTGTTAATTCATTTCTTAATCTATTTGTTTATTTTAAACTAATTTTTTGTAAAGAGATATGAAGTTAACAAAAAATGCTCTTAACTATTACAATAATTTTTTCAAGTGGTATGATGTAAGACTTGCTTAACTCATAAATAGAGGCACGTAAGGATACATAAGGTTTTAGGATACTCATTGTAATTCGTCAAAAAGACAAACTTAATCTGGGTATATGTTTCCTTAGTTGTGATACTAATTTTTTTAAATCATCACTTTATTATATTTATGAGATTTTTTTGGTCTTACAGTTTCACAGTAGACTAATTAGGAAGTGATGTTCTAAAATTGCAAAGATTTGCAATTCAAATTATTAGCCAATTTGTGAGTAAAAGCTAGATTGGAAAAGAATTGGAGCACATTTGACTTCATCCATTCCAAAAAATGAAATATATAAGAATATAAAAGGTTGAATGATTTGATATTTATCCAATACAATTTAAAGGTTCAAGAAAGGCGTTTTATTATCATTATTAAGTATAATGTGATTTATCATAATTTATTAATGATTTTATTTTATTTTATTACTAGGAATCTTAATAGAATATATAATTTTGTTGATCCAATTTGTCTTGATCATATTGATCTCTTAGTGAGTTAGGTTTTAGAAGAACCAAATTTTATAGATGAGAGTGAATTAAAAGATGGTCTTGGGTTAAAGTTTTGACTTGTCAAATAGTACATTGAGCTTGAATGATGTTGATGATAAGACTCCGCTCAATGATGAATCTAAGTAGATATATCATAAAATGAAACTTTAGGTTTTTCATTCTTACTCTTTACTTTTGGTTTCACATATATTTAATTATGCATTATAAATATGAAACTTATATGTATTTTTATTTTACATTTCACTTCCAATTTGTTGTGCTACTTTTATTAGACACTTCATATGAGTAATTTTTGTCTACATGAGTAATATATGAAAAGAATGACTCACTTTACTAATTAGTGTTGCTTTACTTAATAGGAATAGGGAGATGGCTATTATAGGTTATTATACTATATTTATCTTATTATAGTTTTTTAATAATAAAGGCTAAATTAGTGAAATGACTATATAACGTAATATATATTATTTTTTCTTTAGTTATTCAAATTTTTATTAATGTTAAGTCCCTAAATATTTTCACATGACTTATACCTTCAAAAAGATAAATTTCATAATAGATTATTAAATTTTAACTACATAAAATTGAGAGATGAAATGATATTTAGTATTAAGTGATTCCAATGTTGTACCATGCCAATACTAACACTAATACAAGTTCCAATGTTATTTCATAACTTTGACTGAAAGTATCAAATTATTATAAAGAATTACTGATAATTTATTTTATGCTACATAAAAGGTATATTTAAGTTACTCAATCCAATATCTTATTTGATTTATATTTTAAATAGAGAACATATTATGATCCTCTGGTCCTTTTGTTAAGATATCTTATCATTTTTTCACAAATGATTTTTGTTATTTACAATAAACAATGTTTAGCTAATTGTATATTGTGATGCATATTGCAGTTCGTGTTATTTTAATCAAAAATCGTTATCTATTATATATTTTCCTAGGAATCTCCTAAAAAAGGCAAACAAAGTAGTTTAACTTGCCTTTATGTGCATGTTAGTTATTTTATGGGTACCATATTTTTTTGGAAGACTTCTTAATGCCTTTAATATTTCTAATATTATTTGAATTATTTTAACCATTTAAGTTAAATATTTTACAGACAAGGATAGTGAGTTATGAGAAGAGGTATTAAATTTTAGTATATCAAACATAATGTTAATTTTCTTTTGAATTAAACATAAAACAACCTAAACTTTTTGCAACAAATAGATAAGGTAAATTTTCAAATGCAAAGAAATTTTAAGGAATACAAGGGCTTCTAACTTTAACCGAGTTTTGGTAAAATTAGTCAATGAAAAACAATATTTTGGAAGTATAGTTAAAATGTTTTATAAGATTGAGTCTTATTCTCCTTTTTAATATTTTTTATAAACAAAAATATCATTTAGACCAAAAAATGAAAATAAAAAATAAAAAAGAAGCTATCATCTCTTCCTTAAGAGTGAAAAAGTTAATTTTCAACTTATTTCATAAAACTTTAGTTCAACTATTAAATTATTTTTAATTGAACAATTATTTATTTCATATAGCGTAATATCAAGTGCCTTAATCCCAAAAATTGTGAAATAGTATTTCTTACAAATGAGTTTAATTTTGATAAACTTATGATATTTTATATTTAATTTTTTAGCTTTTGAAAAAAATTGTGTGTGAGTGTGTGTATATATAATGTGACATAAAAGAACTTTTTGACTCTTAATGAAAATTAATACGATATTATTGATAGCCTAAAGTAATTCAATCCATTTGGTCGACAAGTTAAATGGACCTAAATAGTAAAAGTCCTAGAAGTCGTCTGGCTGGAGAATTCATGCATATAGGGATTAATTGAGAAGTTTAAGATTTGAGAATTCTAGACAGTTAATACATAATTGATGTGTGCTTTTAAAAATAGTGTAAGGTAGTAGTTAGCTAAAATATTAGGGAGTGGGCTAGAAGTTATGAAGTTATTTGAGATAGAAGTCTAAAATGTGGAAGTCGAGAAAATGGTAGAAGATAATTAACAGGAGCATAGGAGTGGACTGGAAGTTATGAAGTTACTTAAGGCAAAAGTTCAGAATGTGGAAGTAAGAAAATGGTAGAAGAAGGTTAACAGGAACTTGGGAATGGACTAGAAGTTAGGAAGTTAAGCAGTTACATAGTTCCAGGGCATAAATAGTGACAAGTAGTTAGTTACAATATAGGGAAACAGGTACTTATGGAAACAAATTGCTTAAGGTTGAAAGGATTATAAATTCACCAACACTTGGAAAACAAAAAGGGGCAATAACACACACTCAATCACAAGACAGCCTCAAAACCAATCTTTAAGGATCATGTAAAACTAGTGCAAATTCAAATGTCATCTTAAAAGGAAAAGGATACATAAAGATGAATAAAAATTCGAAAAAAAATTACCATCACGTTTGTTCCTAATACGATGAAGGTTCCAATTATAGAGGAGTTTAATGAGTGAATTCTCATAAAAATAATGGGCAGTAACTGTAGCTACAAAAATCAAATATCAAATGTATCAAATCTTAGAGAATTCAAAAGAAATAAATAAATATAATAATGCATAACTAGTTTTTGAAACAAACGAGGAACCCCAAATGATTGATGATGGTGTACAAGAGTTGAAATCCACTCTTGAGAAGTTCAATGATTATAAAGGTCAGAATCAAGAATCATTAGAAGAAGTGAATTTGGGCAATTTAAAAGAATTATGTGGAGTCTTATTAATAAAGACTTGGAAGATAAAGTTGGAATTAGTGGAACTTTTAAAAAAATTTGAAGACTAGTTTGCTTGGGACTATATTTAAATGTCAAGATTGAGTAGAAAATTAGTAGAATACATAATTATAATAAAAGCAAAATTCCATCCTCATCGTCAGCGTCTTTGGTAATGGTCAAACGAAGTTGAGTTAAAGTTCAAAAAAGAAATTGAAAAAGTATATAAGTCTAGTTATATTAGACCATCTATATTGGGTGGTTGGCTAATTTTGTGCCTGTAGTTAAGAAAAATGAAAAATAAGAATTTTTGTGGACTTTAGGGATTTAAATGCAACCACTACTAAGGTGTATATATGATGTTGACTGTAGATTCTTTCATAGATGTGACGACTGAACTTTTTTTATTCTCTTTCATAGATCGTTTTTCATATTATAAACAAAATTTCTAAAACAACTTTTGGATGTCTAGGGTCAATTAGGACATTTAAGTGGGTTGTAAAGCCTTTCAATCTAAATAATGTAGGTCCCACATATTAGAGGGCTATAAATGCCATTTTTCATGATTTAGTAGGGTGTACATTAGAAATTTACATTGATGATATTGACTTAAAGTCAAAGAACAATATTAAATCATACCCAAATCTACAAGAAGCTTTTTATAAAATGAGAAAACATAAATTGAAGTTGAATCCCCTAAAGTGTATTTTGAAATAAGAGCAGTAAACTTTTGGGGGTTTTTTCTTCACAATATAGGAATTAAATTGTATAAGAATAAAGAAAAATCCATTCTCAAAGACAAATTAACACTGAATAAGAAGGATCTTTAGAGGTTTTTAGGTTAAGTGAACTATATAAGAAGATTTATTAGTAATGTTGCAGAAAAAACAAAAGAATTCTTAGACTTATTTGAGTTAAAGAAATTGGAGTAATTCAATTGGGAGGAAAGATAATAGGCAATTTTTGATAGTAGTAAGGAATAATTAACCAAACCCTCAATATTGTACCCTTTAAAAACGAATTCTATTAAAGGTGTATATCTCTTCAGTAAAAGAATCTATTGGAGATCTGAGGCTAATTATGAACAAATTATTTATTATTTAAAAATTTTCTTTTATCAATAGAAAAGAAGTACTTACCCATCGTTAAGTTATGTTTGGCATTTTATTTCTCTTGTCCAAAATTAAGGCACTACTTGTTGCAAAATAAAGCCTTTGTGGTTTCATGGACTGATTTAATGAAATACATATTGAATAAGTCAGTCCTCTCAATTAATATTAGGAAATGACTTATGACTCTTATAGACTTCAACTTGATAGATTATCCTACAAAATTTGTAAAATGTCAAGCATTGGCCAACTTCTTAGTAAGTCATCCCTCTTTCAAAGTATAAGAGGTTTTGGGGCACTTAGCCCTCAATTGTAAGAAAAAGCCATAGAAGTTTAAATTTGATAGGTCTAGTACAAAAAAGTCTACTGGTGTTGGAATAGTCATAAATGTACCAAATGGAACCAAAACTCTTCTCTTCCTTAAAATGAACCTTTTATATACCAATAATCAAGTAAAATATAAAGGCTTAGTTATTAGACTATAACTTTTAGTTGATTATGGAGCTAAAAAATTCCAATAAAGGGAGATTCACAATTAGCATTATGCCAATTGACATGGGAATATAAGTGCATGAGTTTAGCTTTATCTCCTTATTATACTACCACTGTACAATTGTATAGTTCTTTGATAATATAAAATTTCAACATACTCCATATGATGAAAATTAGGAGGAAAATAAACTTTCACAAATAGCATCCACATTGAAAATGTCCTAAGACTTAATCCAAAAGTGTATTGTGGTACAACAAAGGTCTCACCCATCCATATATAAGACAGGAATTTGACTAGACATCTTTAATAGTGATAAAGAAGCCACCCATGATTGCAGGATGGAAATTAAAGACCTTTTAGAAAAACCCTAGTAAGGAAATGTTGTTTAATGTAATATGCACTCAATTTTATGTTGATTAAATGAAAATTGTTTTGTCAAGGAAATGACAAAATTATTTTGAGATTTCTTCAGATTCTTGAGACATTAATAGTAATGTGATAAGTACGTAAAGGGGTATGTAGAGGGCATCAGTCTAGAATAAATATAAGATGGTGTATACATTGTCATAGATATTATTGGCCAAGTATCTGAAAGACGATATATCATATGCTAAAGGATGTAAATAGTATCACACGTATAAAAGAATTCAAAGAATTCTTGCATCTAAGTTTCATTATATACTTAAATTTTGTCCATTTAGAGGATAGGCCATTGATCTCATTTGGAAGATATATCCACCTTCCTCAAAAGGCCATAATTTTTTTTGGCTACAAACTACTTTACTAAATGGGTGATGGCATAACCTTTGAAGAAAGTTGGTCAAATAGATGTATTTAAATTCATCAAAGAACATATTA
Source organism: Erythroxylum incrassatum (assembly GCA_026546855.1). Taxonomy (NCBI): domain Eukaryota; kingdom Viridiplantae; phylum Streptophyta; class Magnoliopsida; order Malpighiales; family Erythroxylaceae; genus Erythroxylum; species Erythroxylum incrassatum. The sequence goes on from JANVCL010373088.1 coordinate 11,087, forward strand.
TTCATTAGTTTTGAATTCCTCAGTCAATCATAAGCGATCAAGTAATTATGTTTATAGTCCAGTAACTTAAAGAGTTTATTGAAGATTTTGGGATGAAATTATTAAATTTGACTCTATATTATGCTCATGCTAATGGTCAAGTCAAAAAATCTAACAAAAAATTTATTGAGACTGTAAAGAAAATGTTAAATGATAATCCAAGAGAATGATATAGAATTTTGTCTAAAACCTTGTAGGTGTATCGTACTTCTAAGCATACCATTACAAGAGTTAACCTATTTGGGTTGATATATGGACATAATGTTGTTCTTTTTATGAAAATAATGGTTCCATCTTAGAAAGAAGCTAACACTTTAGGGACTCTAAGTATTCAAAAGCAATGGTAGTGGAGCTAAAAGATTTAGATGAAGTACAACTGTAATCTTTGACTAATAAGATTATTCAAAAAGGAAAGGTGGCAAAATATATGATAAAAGAATCCTTAGGTGAGAATTTTAGGAAGAGGAACTAGTGTGGAAATTGATCCTACCACCTGGGATAAAAGAAAAAGAATAGGGTAAATGGTCGTCAAATTAGGAAGAATTATTTAGAATTTATAGAGTTTTAAACGGTAACGTCTATTAGATATCTAGTTTGAAAGGGGAACCTCACAGGAATTTTGTTAATGTAAATTATTTAAAACATTATGTACCTACTTATTTGAAAAGGATGAGGATCACAGAATGAGAGTGAATTCTTAAAATAGATTAACTTTAGATCAACATTTAGAAATAAAATTTCTGAGTCCCACTCGAAAATTAAAAAAAACAATGATAATTGTAGATTGCATCGTGTTTTTGTGGGTAGTTTAGTTTGTATTTAATCGTTAATTTGATTATTTAGTGATTTCTTAGGTTAGAATTGTGTTAGTTAGTAGATATTTGTGTTTTAAGCATTTTGTGGGTTAGAGTATGCTTTTGAGCTTCAATTTTATATATTTGAGGTATCTTGATGAGTTTGCTAGTTTTTTAGGGCAAGTATTGAAGAACGAAGAAGATTCGGAGAAGGGTCAGACCCGAAGCCAGGGCTATGATCGTGACTTAAAAAGGGTCAGACGTGAATCTAGGGTGACGATCGTGGCCAATAAGCCATGATCATGACAGAACAAGATGTAGTGGTCTATGATCGTCGCCTACGCAATATAACATGTGGACAGTCTTCCTAACTTGAGTTTTTGAGGGACATTTCGAACCTTTCAGACCCTGAAAAAAGCCCTAGGGTTGCTCAAATTAGAAAAGCTGATAAAAGGCATTATGATGAAACCATGAAGGTGCCTCCATTTTGCTACATTTGAAAAACCTTTAAGAAAGAAGAGAGAAGAGGAAGAAAAGGAGAGAGAGGAGTGGGTTGCTGCAGCTGCTAAGTGCTCGGGCCATCCCGATCCTTTCCAAGTGACATTTCCATTTCATCTTGTTATTCTTTATTTGAATTTATATGATGAATGTGATGATGATGATGGGTTTGGATTGGATGATGTTCTAAACTCTTTAGGGATTTTGAATTGATTCAATGTTAATTTAGTTATGTTTTGTGTTGATTGATTAAGTGTTGTGATTAATTGCGATGCTTTCATCTTTCGATAATAAACTGAGAGGGTGAAACGAATAAAAATGACTGAGTTGGATTAATAAGAGTTAAACGACTCGATAGACCATGCGATTAATTAAATCGATAATTTGTACGAAGAGAGATCCCGTGTGAGGACCCGATTGTTCATTAGAACACTTAATAACTAATTTGGTTGTAGGTTAATCATTAATTGAGAGATTACATTTTTAGTTACTAGATTTAATTAGGGATTATTAATTAGGACTTAGTCATTATAACTCGAGAGAGAGTAATCCACCCCTAGATAGTCTAGAACCGACACCATATTAACACATAAGTGACTAGATTGACATTGATGATAGGATAAATTCTCCCCCTTCATAATTAGTCAATTCTTCTTGGTTGATTTTCAATTGTCAAATTGGTAGTGCTCAATTTAATTTCCTTGCTTAATATAGAAATCTTGTTTTTATCATTCCATATTCTCGTATTTACTTTTTTGTTTAGTTTTTCTTTTCATTTTAATTATCCTTTAGGCCTTAGATAACTTAGAATTCGATTAGTTTACCAACTCCATGAGGGATAGACACCTCTTATACTACACTCACAACCTGTGCATTTGCAGTATTTTAAGGGTTTTAAATAGTTTAAAACTTGCTTCGACTAACCAACAAAATAGAGATGTTTACAACTGGTCCTAATTAAAGGACTAAATTTCACCTAATTGATTAATGCATGAAACTTGGTTCTCTTTGGCTTGAGGTACCTGATATTTCCAAAACCTAACTTTGACTTTTTGTAGCACTAGTGACTTTCTCAAATTTGCTGCCATCTGCTTAACTTCATGAAATTCCTGATTAAGCTTTTGTTCACTATGTTTGAGGGTTTCTTATTTTTATTTAATTAGCTTAATAGCTTGTTCATACTAAATAGCTTCATTTTTTAGCTCTTGAATTCTTATTAGAAGATTCTTGCCTCTAGTTTCTTCCATATCATAGTCCATTATATGTTGATGTTAAGAGATTTAATTTTTTTCAGACATAACCTGATTGTGGAATAACTTTTAAAAGAAGCAAATATTTTCTTAGTTTTTCTTAGAATTCCCCCAATAACAGATAAATAAGTTGTCGACCTAACATATTATAATATACTTTGAAATATCTACAATGAATTTCAGTTAGGAATTGTAACTCATGTTGCATAGTCAGTCTTAAAGACTCTTTAACTCTTGATATCCAGTGATGGAAGAAAGGTCAAGAGAAAGATCTAAGAAGCTCAAGTTGAAGACTTATTCTAAGTTCGTTGTTGTATACTAAACATCTTTTTTTGTAAGTAACAAAAGAATTAACTAATAGTCTAGCATATTAACATATAGAATAAAAGAATTCTTATTCTCACTTCCAATGGAGAAACCTCAGTGGCTTTTAGGTCAGATAAGCCTTGATCTTTAAATATTCTATTTTTCAAGGAAAAGAGAGAGCAGGGAGGTCTAATATTATGCCATCTACAAAAAGGAGATAGAACAATGGGAATTCATGATAGAAATAAAGCAAAAGTAATGAAAGGATGTTTTTTACCATCACTAACTTCTTTAACCTCGGGAGTAGAGGAAGTCCCTCGTAAAGGAAGAGTTTGTACCATCACTAATTTATCATTGACGACACTTACTTTGAAAGGCACTCCTACTAGATAGTCTCAAAATGTATAGTAGGAGGAATTCCTAAAGATAGGCCTAGTTTCCTACTCCAAAGATAAGAAAGATACATTTCAAAACCTAAAGCCATAATAGAAGTGCCAGGTTTTAGAGCTTTGTCACCACCAAAAATGAAAACTCTAGGATTGGCAAGGAAAAGATTTTGGTAAATAGATAAATAAAAGGATTAAAAAATTTTGAAAACTCTTAATTGGTAAGGCCTTTAGGAGAAGTCTCCAAAAGGATTAAACTGATTTATAAACCAAGACTTTAGAGATAGCAAAATACCAAATTCTTTAGGAGACTTACTATAGAAACTGGTAGATAACCAAAGACCATAAATAGGACATCTAGGGTCAAAAGAAGGTAGACTTACTATGTCCCTAAGTTCAAGGAAATAAACAAAAGTGCAAAGCTGGACAAACAACACACGCAAGATTAGATGTTGTAAAGGAAGATTAGAGGGGCATCTCCTTAAATTTTTCTAAAGAAACCCTAAGAAAACATAACCTAGAGCAAATCATTTACCAAAAGCTACTTTTTTGCTAAAAGGAAGAAATTTCAAGCTAGGTTTATTACTAATAGGGCAAAAGAAAATTTTATTTAGAATAATCCAAATAAATTTCACTTGTTCTTCTTTAGATACAAGAGTTCTTAAAGAAGTGTAGCTTATTATCCGAGAATAAGATGAACATTTAAAAATTCCAGAATCCAAATTTGGATTTTCTTTAATTAAACAAATAAACGCGTCCCTGATAATAGGCAATCTAGTCAAAAAGGAAACGTCTTTCAGAGAAATAAAACCATATCCTAAAGGAAATAAAAAGGAGTTGCATGAGGGGCTCCAAATTTTCAAAATACAAAAACAAGATTAGGTTAATACTCAATATAATTCTTGGAAAAGGATATTAGTTGGAGGATGCCTTACCTCTTTTAGGCCGAGTGAAATGATAGGTATAAATTGTCTACCTATTTAGCCCATTGGTCTACATTCCTAAGCCATAGTTTTAGGGATTTAACAGCCTGAAACAAAGTGAATATCAAAGGTAATTTTGACTTACTCGTTTTTCCTAAATAGGGGAACAATGGATGACAAGAATCAATAATGAGTAGGAGAGTCCTAATAGTAAGAAGTAGAATGTATTCATGATCAAAGTGAGGATAACCTTTTACATTGCTAAAAATATGAGTTTGAGTGTTAGAATTAGTGGGTTAAAAAGAAAAACTAAAATGTGATAATTCTTTACCTGATTCTCGTGAAAGGTAGGAGAGGCCGAGATGGAATAAAGCCTACTTCAATTTTAACAACCTATAAAGGAAGTGGAATTAGGAAAATTATAGGGATTTTTAGAAAAAGTTGAAATTAAAGACATACACCAGTGGCATTCATCTTAGCATAATCAATTAAAAGAAGAGGAAGAAGTATAGCAAGAAGAATCCATGGTTGCAGAAGTCGTAAGAGGAGAGTAAGGAAGTCAAAAAAGAAGATTTTGTAGTGCATAAATGATCAAATCCTAAGATAATATCAAAAGGTAGAAATTTAAAGAGATTTACTATCTTCTATAATAAATAGGGAATTATATATTTTAAATTTGAAAGATCTCAATGTAATCCATGGATCTAACATTTCTTATCTGTAAAAGATTGTTTGAGATTTTATAAGACTCCTCTTAAATGCACTACTTGGCTTAACTGTTGGCCCTCGAATTTTTTATATTATTACACATAATTTAAATTAATGTTGAGGTTTTGATGGATTAATATTTGAGAGTAATTAGCATGTTAATATGGGTAAGATAATATGACATAAGTTAAGGGAATTGAAGTATTAAAGTAGTAAGAGTGAGAAAGGGCAAATTTGGCAAGTCACATTAGTTTAGAAACCTTAAGGCATTGAAGGAGGGGCAAAATGGAAAGAGGAAATTGTTGACTTGCATTTAAGAACCCAAAAACGTGATTGAAGAAAAGAGAGAAGAGAGAAGCACGAGAAAGGAGAAAAGGAAGAGAAAGATGAGAGTTATGCTAGGTTTTGATTTTTCTTACTCTTAAAGAGTGATTTTGAGGTTGTGCAAGAAGGAAAAAAATAGAGGAAAACAAGAACTTTCTTTTGAACTAAACATTTCTTCATTTGGTGAAGATTTAAGGTAAGAGCATTTTTAATGCTTTGGATTCTGGAAGGGTTTTGATTCAAAGAGCTTCAAAAATGCATGGGTTTAGGTACTCTATGAGCAATTTTAGTAAATGTATTTTGTGGATCTTCAATTTTGCAACCCATTTGAACTTGAGATTTTTGTCTATGAAAAGGGAATCAAGAAAGACAAGAGGGGCAAGAGGCAATGTTATGAATATCGTATCAGGCTCGATATCGGATTGAATTCTAACACGAAACTGTACTGATACCGGTTGATACTAGGTACCGTTTCGGGAAATTTTTTAAATTTATGAAATAGTCCCTTAATTTTTAAAAATTGCAAAATAGTCCATATGGGTATATTATACAGTTGTACTGTATACTTTACTAATTTACTGTTTACATCAACCATGCTTTCAATAATCTTAATAATAAATAATAATAACAATTAATATGAAATAACAATAATTTTAAATATTTTACATATAAATAATAACTACAATTAATATAAATAAAGACAATTATCATCATACAATTATAAAATT
>JANVCL010373143.1:0-17014 GCA_026546855.1 Erythroxylum incrassatum
CTTCAAATCGATTTAAGGTATAAACATGGTTTATTCTTTTGGGAATAACTCCCTCATCTGACCTCCAAATGAAGTGATTTTTGAAGCAACAAATTCCTAAGACATGTATCTTTCTCTCCATGAAAATTTGTATCATTTGGAGTTGATTTGAGAAAGTTTGTATTAGAACATGTAAGAGGTCGGTTAGTAGAGCATGATTAGTGTTTGAGCAGACTTGAGCTTTTTAAGCATATCTTGAGCTATAGAGCTCCGATTGAGATGATTCTTTCTTTAAAGTGAACTAGAGACTTAGAGATATGATTTATATGAAGAAGTCAAATTGAAATTATGATTTGAGGATTTCCAAATCCTGTTCGCAAGTAGGAGAAATGAGTTCAAGCATGGTGACTGATTGGTATGGGCATGCCATTGAACAATTTATGAGTGAATTTTTGGGATATTAGGGAAAATATCATGATGGCTAATGAGGGTTTAATGTAAGAACCCTTCAAGGTAATATGCATGCTCACGTTTCATGTTTATCAGAGCAAGCGTTGGACTCTGGAATCAAGCGAAGTGCAACAGACGAATGAGTAAGCATGAGAGTTGGGTTCCAGAAACGAGATCCAACACATGCTAGATGGAAAGATTTTTTTTCTACTTTGTATGCTATATATTGCTTTTATTTCTACTTTTAATAGTCAACAATTTATTCCCTGTAACAGTTTTTCATACTCATCGAACTATTCTTTCTCTTAGCTAGGAGTTGGTTCATTATCCTGTTGAATTGTTTTGACAAAAATCTATAAATTAAAATAGATGTTCTAGTTCCGATTGCTACCAAAATATATTACTCTCAAAGGAACAATCATCTTCTGTCAGCAATTGGTAATTTGTATCATACAATATCAGCTAAGGACTAAGTGATGGTGTGATGTGTCCAGAAGCATCACTGGAAGTTACAAAGGAACTCCAGGGTCAAAGGGGCGTTTCAAACGATCAAACAAAAGACATGCTTAACAAGAAGGTTAGACCTTGTGTTTTGTTACAGTCAATTTGATAGGAGGGAAAACCTTACATAAGTAGTCTTATGATGACCATCTTGAAGTTGTGTTCTTTCAAATAGCTAAAAGTATGAAGAAGATGTTCTACATAAATTTCTTGTGGAATACAAGGCATGAATATTATTGCGAGGGCAGGTTAAGCACAACATATAAATGTAGTTGTTAAATGTAAACCTTTTCCCAAATTTATTGTTCTTTTTCCTGGACAATGAAATGGACTCTTATTTTGAGCTAACTTATGTTTAATGTTTATTGGTGGTGAAGTAACATGGTTTTTCCAATTTGAAATAAAATTGTTTGATAAATTTATGGTTGTTAATGTTGCTCATTTTTACATTTTTGCTCTTAAAATATAATGAGGCTACTGACTTGTTTCCCTATTACTAGTGAAACAGAGACATTCTCCAATGAGTAAACCTGATCAAGTTCTTGCACAAATTTCCAATGTAGGCATGGACAAGTCAGGAGGATGCCTACCTTTAGCTAACTTTTCAAGTTACTTACCTATGGACAATATTCTAAGGCCTCAGACTGTTATAGTTGGATTACCTCAAAGTAAATATCTCTTAAACAATCCTTAATTCTTTTGCTGGAAACTCAAGTATTTTGCTAAATGTCGACATTGTTCCTTTACTTGCAAAGTATTCTAATGTCTAATCGACTCTATACTTCAAGGTAGCTAAGTTAGTGGACATATTTGTGGACATTATGTTTACCATCTACTACAACAATTTTACTTGGTAATAACTAGTCCATATGTAGCCATGTTTTTGAAATGGTTGTTTGCATGTAAGTTTTAGTACAACTTTTTATAGAGAAAATATTAGCCTTTGTGTTTGTCATGTTTGAAAATGTTGCACAATGTAAAAGGCAATACTATCATGGTAACCTTTTTTCACCATTGCCACTCAATTGTATTTTAATTTTCCTAGCAGCATGTGTATGCTTTATTTTTTGTTTCATACTCACATCTCTCTTTTTGTAGGAAAATCACTTCGAACCATTCAATAGCCAAATGGCAATGTTCCAATTTTAAAGGAGTTCTCACTAGCTAGAATTTTGGTTTAGTATAAATGTATTTAAGAGTATATGTCAAACAAAAAAATCTAGTACCATACATGAGTTTAGGATCCATTTTTTAGCTAAGAAAGTAACTTAATGAAATTGTTTCTTTTAGTTCGTTCTGTTACCTTGTATAGTTGTCTCTATATTTAAAAGCAATGAACGAAATGACTGAAGTGAATCACACGTTAAAACAATACTTAGTAATGATAGATAGATGCACAAGAAGGGGGGTTGAATTGTGGTAAACTTTTCGTTAAACCCCTTTTCTGAAAAATTCTTTCGCTTAAAACAAAACTTGTTCGTTTCAAAAGAACTACTGTAAATCACGTTTGTAAAAGTTTTTCTGAAACTTGCGTAAAATAGTAATATCGAAAATCACGATTAAGAGAGAGAAAGAGAGAGTTGAGAGATTTCGACACAGTAATTTTTATTACTAGTTCACCCCAAACCATGGGCTACGTTCAGTCCTCGGATGACTTTCTGAGATTTCACTATCTCTAAAAACTTTAGAAGTATTCTTTTTCTCTGAGCCTCTTCAGCTATCTTTACAATCAGTATTCTTTCATACTTAGCCTCTTCAGGCCATCTGTATCACTTTCAAACTAAGAAGTGTTTCGAGCTTGTTACAGAAAAGTATCGCTCTAGCTTTTTGCGCAGTAAACTCTCTTGTGTGTTTGTAACTTTTTTGTAACTTCGTAACTCTTGCAGTCTTCAACTTTGACTCATATTTATAGCCTTCGTCTTCAACTGCTTCTTGATTCTTAAAAGAAAAGGTTATTCAGTTGAGTCTGTAACTATCTCATACTGATGCTTCCATTTGTTTTCTTTCGTCTGTTTTTCTTTTTTAGCTTCCGTCTGTTTTTGCTTTCGTCTGCTTTCACTTCCGTCTGCTTTTCTTCTTTCGTCTGCTTTTACTTTCGTCTACTTTTCTACTTGGCTTCTGTCTGTTTTCAAATAGCTTTCATCTGCTTTCCATTCGTCTGCTTTTCAAATAGCTTTCGTCTGATTTTGTATTTAACTTTCGTCTGATTTTTGTTTATCATCAAAATTATTAATCCTAAAGTCATTTGGACTTAACAGATTTATCATTAGGCTTTTCAGTGGCAAATACTGGTAAGTGAAAATTCTTCACATAAAGCAGATCCTCCATCTTGCCCTTCTAAATAGTATAATTGGTGCCATTTAAAGTAACCATCCTACTAGTATTAACAAATTCCATTATTCACAACAACCACAAATATCCCGAACCAAAAGCTCTGATACCACTTGTTAGTCTTCTCTGCCGGCTGCACTCACTTACCTACACAACTCTTTAGGTTTTTTTTAAAAACCTTTTATATGTTAGGCTTTGGGCTCCACTTAGGAGTGGACCCAAAAAACCCAACAGAACTATCAAATGCAATTTGAGAAACTATGAGATTGTGTAGCTAGCCTATCTACGGAGGCTATCAAGAACTGCTTCATCTCCGGCCTCAAAACGAACATCCAGTGCAAACTAGCAATCCTCTGTCCACTTTCCATCATCGATGCCATCGGTAAGGACAAATTGGTCGAATCCAAACTCTATGACCAACAACCTCGACCCATGACTTTTCCCCTTATCCTACCTTATTTACCAAGCCTGCCACCACTCTGCCTAACCAGCAAATACATCCCTTACTACTGGCACCACCACGACCATCAAACCCCCTCCCTATTTGGCGCCTGTTGCCTGCAGAAGTTCAGCACCAACGATCTCAGGGCTTATGCTTCAATTGATTGAAAAAATTCTAGCCTAGCCACTGTTGCAAATCGAACCAACAATTCGTACTCCTCCTCTCGGTTGATGAGTTACCACCATTAATTGAACCATGGGATACCAAGTTTCAGGTAGAGCCAGCAAGCGAGTCCCAATAACTGTCACCACTAGTACCATCCGAGACCCCACTATCAATGTCCTTGCTGCTAGGTGGACTCGAGAAATTTACAGGCACACATTGTCCATCTTGGTGGACTCGGGAAACACGCATAATATCTTGCAACCTCGGATCGCTAAATTCCTGAAACTTCTTATGCTAGCTACCTGGGAATTATCCGTTATGGTGGGCAATGGATAGCAACTGGACTAAAAGGAAAGTGCACTGATGTTCCACTGTAGTTGAAATGTTACATGTTCATAAAAGTAAGTGTGATAGGTGTTAAAATTGTGAAGTGCATATATCTTGAATTTATGATCCATCAAATCATGATTAGTGAGGTGAAATTAATTAATACTATCAGAAAATTAAGGTATTAAAATGTACATTTGAACTAAGAAAATGTCAAATGGCAAGATAAGTTGGTATGTGAAAAATAGTATGAATAAGCCTATACTTTGAATGACATTTAGCTAGCAACATTGGTTGAGTGACAAGTAACCTAATTGAATTGTGACATTTGTCAGCCATACATGAAGACATGTAGATGACTTCATTGGAGGGCAAGCAGCTTACCTTTATGTGTGACATGTGGCTTTATGAAATCAAGAACACATAGCATCCAAAGAGTTAGGCAGGTGGTGAATCATCCTTTCATTTTTGATGTTTTTGCCTTTTCTCTTCACTTCACTCCTCACCACTAACACCTCTCACTTCCTCTCAACTACTTAAATTTTTGCTTTATTTTGGATCATCATCACTTGAAATCTCGGTAAGATATTGCATCAAGGAAGTAGATCCTGCTATTTTCTATGCTATTGTCTTTTTGGTGCTAAAATTTTCACCTTGATTTTGGAAGGGTGTTGATTGCATGAAGGGCTAGTTTTGCTTGTTCATGGAAGTAGGACTATGAAGTTAAATAAGTAAGGAAATTCTAAACTTGATAGCATGTATTAATACAAGTTTTATGATAATTAAATTAGCACGAAATATATGTTATGATGTTGATAATTGAGTGTTAGAAAATGATCCTTGTTTAGTAATTCCTTGAAGTCAAGTGGGAAATCTTATTGGACTTAGATAATTCAAGCTCCAATAAGCCCAGAATTAATTTAATCTCATTAGAATAAATTATAGCTTATTAACTAAATGTCATTATACTAAAAATAATTAGTTGTACTCTTGAATTACTAAATATTATAAGAACACATATTTCAAATAATATGTCCAATTGCAAACCTTATCATTAACTTTATTATAGTCATTCGCATAACAAAGGGTAAAATTATCGTTTTGCCCTTATGTTGGTTTTTTTTCTTCTTCTAGATCTCTCGTTTTATTATATATGGTGATTAACACGCAAGATCTCATCTTAGTATTAAGACTTAATAGGTAGCTAATCCATCAAACTACTGGCGCCAGTTTAATCACCAATCTTCATAAAGTATCTAGAAGTGATGATATCACTATAAACTCTTTATTTGAGTGAATGTTCCCTAATACATGTTTCATTTAATAATTCTAACATGCAGACACTGGATTAATACACTGTAAAAATCCATTTCGATCATATTAAGAATTATAATGAAACATATATGAGTTCATCACTCATCAAGATTGTTGTCCATAATAAGCAAATGCTAAAATGTATGTTTTAAGACTAAAATAATGGCCTACTTTATTATTGAAAATATACTTGATTCCAGATTCATTTAATAGGGTCATTATCGATAATTGACTACTATCATGATATGAAACTCATCATTCTATTAAAGTAAACTCCTTTACTTACATGGAGATAAATCGCAACACTACAGTCTAAACTATAATCAAACGACCAACTTGATTATTCAACTGTGAATCAATTAATTTAGATTCTAATAATATACATGTTTCCATACATCTCTATGTATATATTTATTACTTACAAAAGAATCTCGGTATCTTATGACTAGATATATAATACTAATAAAAACCAAACTCTTTTGTTTTATTAATAATAAATATTTTCATTACAGAATTGTAACTAAAGAAGATTAAGTTACATGTAAATACTACGACGCTAAGGCTAACTTGGGCACATTGGCATGTCGATTGGAGACAAAGAGGAGATTGAGAAAGTGTAAACTGTAAAATGAAAAATGAGAGAGTGAAAGGAGACTAGTAGAGGGTTTTCTCTTACTAAATTTTTTAAAAATAAGTCCCCCAACTTTTTAAACTTTACGATACCAACCAATATTTCAAATATCATTCGATACCAAACAATATAATTTCAAACAATTTTTCAGTCAGTACGGTATGAAATTCAAAACTTTGATATCAATAAATGGAAGGGTAATACAAAAGAGGTAGTAGATATTTGTTATATTTTTAAAAAGAACAAGTCCTTTTCTTTAATTTGTAATATAAATTTTATATTAATTAAAAGTTTAAAACTAGCGTAAAATTAAAAAATTAGTGAAAATATTTTAGGTTAAACTCTTTTTACTTTCAAAAAGTTAGTACTATTTTAAAATACTAATATATAATCAGAAATCATAAATTTTTTGTCAGGAAAAATTAAACCAAAAACACAGTTTAAAACTTAGGCCTTGTTTATTCTATTTATGTTTTTAAATTTTAATTATTATCAATAATAAAAATATAAGTATATTAATACTAACAATTAAATAATTTTTATTTTATTTAAAAATAAAAACTAAAATCCACAGCGAGAAAATGGAACAGAACCAAACTAGTTAAGAAAAATTTCCCTCAAGTTGTATTTACCAATTAAATAGGATTTCACAAAGTAAAAAAAAAAAAAGAAGATATCGGGTGAGAGCCGATACCATCGTCTACTATATACTATTATAGATTCAAGAACGTCCAGGTTCTCTTCACATGCAAGCACCGGGACCCACTGTTTAAACTCCCCTTTTACTTATCTTTCTAGTTTCTACTTAATTTTTTCCACGGAAGGCAAGAGATTTTCCTACTTTGGCCTCTCGTTTCTTCCTCACACACAGCTTTCTCTATTCGGACTTGTATGCAGCGAGAAGGTCTCTTTTAACTTCATAATCCTCTCTCTTCTCTATTTACCAGGGTATGGTTATGGTATACCGTAAAACAGAGTGACTTAAACAAAAGGCCGGTCTTTCCTTGGTGGGGTTTTGTCTGTTCTATTGTTTCGGCTATATTAATTAGAGCCCCGGCTTCCTTTTGATTTCTCATTTTCCCTTTCTGGGCAACAGAGATGCAAAAATAGACTTAATTGATGGTTGTGTTCAATTTCGGTTTTGGAGACTGATAAAATCACTAGTAGGTGGTTTTTGACACACCGGAAGCCCACGGTGCTTCATTTTTCTGCTCCCTTCTGGGTTCATTTTATCAGATAAGATTGTTGTTTTGTGCTTCTACTACTGTATTTTATGGTTATGCAAATAGCTATAGCGGTGCAGAAATAGCAATAAGAATCATTCCCAGTGCAGAAGCTACAAGAAAGCATTCATAGTTCCTCTGAGAATGTGGAACTCTGCACCTAAAGCTATATAGGATTTTGAGATCTTGAAATCTGACGGAAAGTGTTAGTATTGCTCTTTTTAATGCAGGATAAAGGTGGGTATTTTGGATCTAGAGCTTTGGCTCCTGGCTGTTTCAATATAAGCAGGCCTAGTGTTTCCTTGAGTAGCCCTATTTGGGTATGAGCAATTAAACTTGGAATGCATTTCTTAGGATGGTTTTCTAATTCTCAGTGAGCCAAAATCTCTGAAGCTGCCGTTCAATGTCGAGAGCATCAATTACTGGGTTCTTATTGTTTTCTTGTCTTCTGATCCCAGTTTCTTCTACTATTGACAATGAGTTTAACTGTAACTGCGATGATGAGGGGTCTTGGAGTATCCATACCATTCTAGAGTGTCAGAGAGTCAGTGATTTCTTGATTGCTGTGGCCTACTTTTCAATTCCAATTGAACTCCTTTACTTTGTTAGCTGTTCCAATTTTCCGTTTAAATGGGTGCTGCTCCAATTTATAGCATTTATAGTTCTTTGTGGATTGACCCATTTGCTCAATGGATGGACTTACTACGGCCCACACTCATTCCAGTTGATGCTGTCCCTCACCATTGCCAAATTTATGACGGCATTGGTCTCATGTGCTACTGCAATAACACTTTTAACTTTGATTCCTCTGCTTCTCAAAGTGAAGGTGAGAGAGATCTTCTTGAGGCAAAATGTGTTGGAATTAGATCAAGAGGTAGGTATGATGAAGAAGCAGAAGGAAGCAAGTTGGCATGTCCGGATGCTGACTCAAGAAATTAGGAAGTCGTTGGACAAACATACCATACTGTATACTACACTAGTTGAGCTCTCTAAGACTTTGGATTTGCACAATTGTGCAGTATGGATGCCTAATGATGATAGAACAGAAATGAATCTAACACATGAGTTGAAAGCAAGTTCTAACAATTATGGTCGTTGTATCCCTATCAAGGATTCGGACGTGTTAGATATAAAAGACAGTGAGGGAGTGAAGACTTTGAGGCCAGATTCAGCACTCGGGACTGCAAGTGGTGGTAGGACTGAAGAGGCTGGTGCTGTGGCCGCAATAAGGATGCCAATGCTTCGTGTTTCAAACTTCAAAGGGGGCACTCCTGAATTAGTGGATACTTCTTATGCGATCTTGGTTTTGGTTCTTCCAGGTGCTGATTCTAGGACGTGGAGTTATGAGGAAATGGAAATAGTCGAAGTGGTTGCTGATCAGGTGGCTGTGGCTTTGTCTCATGCTGCAGTTCTTGAAGAATCTCAGCTGATGAGGGAGCGGTTGAGTGAGCAAAATCGTGCATTGCAGCAGGCTAGGAAAAACGCAATGATGGCAAGCGAGGCAAGGAATTCATTTCAGAAGGTTATGAGCCACGGGATGAGGAGGCCAATGCACTCAATTTTGGGTCTACTTTCCATGTTCCAAAATGAGAATATGACTTTTGAGCAGAAGATGATTGTTGATACATTAGTGAAAACAAGCAATGTTCTTTCAACTTTGATTAATGATGTGATGGAGATTTCAGCTAAGGATAATGGAAGATTCCCATTAGAGATGAGGCCATTCCAGTTGCACTCTATGATTAGGGAAGCTTCTTGCTTTGCCAAGTGCTTATGTGTTTATCAAGGCTGTGGATTTGAAACAGAAGTCCAGAGTTCTTTGCCTGATTTAGTAATTGGGGATGAGAGAAGGGCTTTTCAAGTGATTTTACACATGGTAGGACATCTGTTGAACATGTATGATGGAGGTAAAACTTTCATATTTCGTGTCTTCTCTGAGAGTGGCAGTCAGGGTAAGAATGATCGGATGTTGGGCATGTGGAAAGCCAATGCTCCACATGAGTATATAAGCGTAAAGTTTGAAATTGAGATTAGTGAGGGGAGATCATTATCAGATGCATCAATCTCAGCTACACAATCTTTGTGCCGTAGACACAACAGTGATGAAGTTGAGGGCTTAAGTTTTGGTATGTGCAAAAAGCTTGTTAAGGTGAGTACTCCATGTATCATCCATTTCTATTAGTTTTAGTTTTACCTGACATGAAGATTCTGCATTTTTACCAAGATTCATCTATTTTTTAAACATGTCCTGAGGCTTACTGTTCTTTGGTTGATAGCATTCACAAGACGCCTCTATTAACCCTATTTAGTGGACAAGTATTTCTGTTCTATTTGGGAAAATTGTGGTTATCTTTGCACTAAATTGACATACGCTTTTGTACTTCACATAAAAGACTGTTATTCTTAATTAGGGTCTCTAAACTATAAATGTTATGCTATCTAAGCAATTGATTTTGGTTTAAAGTGTTTGATTAGTCATCTGTATTGAGGTAAAAATTTGTTAATTTAGTGTTTTGTGATTCTTTTTCTAACTAATCAAACTAATGTGTTTAATATTAATCTGGAGGTCGATAAGAATGTTTTATACTTTTGCCATTTCTCAATCCACATGGATGAGGTTGATGGTTTGGGGGGTGAGATTGCTGTCTTTGTCGGATGATGTTGATAAATTCAGATACTTTTTCCAACTTTCCAAGCCCCAAATCCACCTTTTCTAAGTTAAAACAATGCACACTTTAGCTTCTCTAAAATTCTATCCCAATCTGATGTACAACATTCTAGGGAGGAGTATCTTTTGAAGATGTCCACTTCCTTCAATTGCAATGCATTGGTAGGGGAGAGACCATTTACAATCTATTTGACATTTTTATTTGTATCTGCAGATGATGCAAGGTAATATATGGATATCTCCCAGCTCTCTGGGTCAAGCACGAGGTATGACACTGGTTCTTAAGTTTCAAGTTAGACCTTCTTATGGACGAGGCATATTTGGCTCAGGAATTTCTTCAGAGCAACCAGATTCCAATTCTCAGTTGAGGGGGCTTAAGGTTGTACTAGCTGATGATGATGATGTAAACAGGACTGTGACGAAGAAGCTGCTTGAGAAGTTGGGATGCGAAGTGACAGCAGTGTCATCTGGTTTTGAATGCCTAAGTTATCTTCGTTCTGCTGGGAATTCTTTCAGAGTAGTTATTTTGGATCTTCAAATGCCCGAAATGGATGGATTTGAAGTGGCAGTGAGAATTCGGAAGTACTGCAGCCGCAATTGGCCGTTGATCATTGCCCTCACTGCAAGTGCTGAGGATCATCTATGTGAGAGATGCCTGCAAATAGGAATGAATGGATTGATTAGGAAACCTGTTCTATTGCAAGGGATGGGAGACGAACTTCGAAGAGCTCTGCAGAGGGCAGGTGAAGGGTTGTGAAGAGCAACTTTCTGGGAGGAAGTGTGGCATTCGTTAATTGAAAATAATCTTTTGGGAGTCTTCAACCAACTCTTGCTGAAGACCTGCACGTAGTTTTTTGGCATAGTGATTTTATATGTCCCAGTACACAAAATATGAAATGTTACCGCTGTCTGCTAACCATTTTAAAGTTTTAAAGAACTACACAGGATGGGCTATGGCTTGATGTAAAGCATCTCATGCTATATCAATAGCAAAACAAACTTGAATTTGCAAGTTTAGATACAAACTTTACTGTCATGAACCCTTGTTTTCTAAAGAGTTATTTGCTCCTACATTACCCGTTGTGGCCTCAATTCAGACCCTTGATTCAAAGGGCTTGGTTGGATTATGAAGGTATATTCGGGAAGGTATAATAAACTCCGTCATAAATGAATCTCTTCATTTCATCATGTGATTTAGGGCATGCAGTAATATGCAATCACGTCTGGGTTTCATTTCCTGTTTCTTCATGTAAATCAAGGAGTATGCTGGTAATGTTAGTTTCATCCCCACTTTCAGGGAATAAGAAGAAAAGTTATGTACTTCGAAGGAAAAAAAGGAAGGAAACGGGCCATTTTTGTTAGAATCTTACAGTGTCTACATGTTTAGTACACCTTTAAGCCTTAACAGCAACACTATCTTATTTTCTCTCTACAGAAAACAAAGAACTCAATGTTTACACCACTTACGTTCTCTTGTAGCATTTGTAATCTAAGTTTGTTATTGTTTCTCTTGTGTCTTTTTCTTTAAGAGAAGCTTATACTTTTTATCAACCTTTCGGTCTTTATTTTGATCATTCTTTCCATATTAGAAAAAAATATGAATATTTTTACCTTGGAAGTTGAAGCGAAATTCGTGGGAGATAACAACTTCTCTATTTATTTGACTGAATAAAATGTTCCTTCGAAGAATATACTCTGGTCTTTTATGAGTTTCTCGATACTCACTTTCCAAATTGTTCCTTAACCATGTAAATTACCTCTTTCAATCTTTTAAGTAACATGACAAGGTTCTCCAAACTCTTTCCGAATTAATAAAATCACATTATAGACTCCAGATTTTACATAAAAATCAAACCTTTAAACTTGTTCTCCCATCACATGAAAAACATCATGCTTAAACGTGTCTTTTTACGATATTATCATACGCGTCGCAAATAAAACAAGTGATTAGTAAATAATATCAAAACTTTGAGAAAGAACCCACTTAGCTCAATATTCACTCATTTTTCATAATGACAAAACATTGTAAAAATAAATCAAATCATGGTACATACCTATCGATGTAATTATTGGGAATGTACATCCTTATGTGACTCGTCCTCTATTCTAAAATAACTGGGCAGCTTGTTTGGCACTCTACGGTAGCCTTGGAAAGTTCCGTAGAGCTAAACCTATTGTCCTTTTCACTAAAAAGTCTTAACATTAAAAAGGTATAAGCAGTAGAGTTTTTTTAATCATTTTTATTAAAAATTTCGATTTACCTTTTCAGAATTTTCAAAAGCCCTATAAAAGTGCAAAACACTTCTATAAACATCTCATAATCTCCAATACAAATTTTAGACTTTAAGTCCATTCCAAGCAATCTCGTCAATCACTTCAATAATCTTAAAAATAAACTAAGACATATTCATGCATTTTAACTTTAAAACATTCATAGTACATATGTTCTTTACACAAAATATAGTCCAAACATATTCATAAAGATGCAAATGCTCTAAAAAATATTTACAAGGCAAAAATACCTACACAGCAGCATGTAACAAAGTTGACTAATCGTGAGATAGAGTCCTTGCTACTGAAGCCCTTGAGCGTGCACTTGCGAGATTTCATTTAAAAATAGAAAAGAGAATGTGAGCTAAACGAGCTCAGTGAGTGTTAGAATTTCTATTCAAATCATATTTAACTATTTAAATCTTCCTAAAACAAATTCATCTCATTTTGCATAATTCAATATTTATTATAAAACATATATGCTTCCCGAATTCAAGTTTCTCAAATCGCCTTTCAAATAAATAGTGGCAACATTAAAAATGTCATGAATTTCTTACACGATATAGCCTATCACTAACTTCTTTGCCATATGGTACCCTCAGGCATAAAGTCACGAAGTTGATTTTGCATCGCTTACCCACAACTGGTTAATCACTAGTAACGGAGCTGGTTCTATATCGCTTACCCACACTAGGATAACCATTATACATCAGTAGTTATAGTATTGGTTCTGCATTGCTTACCCGCAACTAGTCAACCACTAGTTACAGAGCTGGTTCTACATTGCTTACCCGTACTAGGCTAACCACTATATACCGGTAGCTACAGGGTTGGTTCTACATCGCTTACCCATAACTGGTCAACCACTAGTTATGAAACTGGTTCTATGTTGCTTACCCATACTAGGTTAACTGTTATACATCGGTATATTAATATGTATAAAACCTATAGGTATACCATAGGCTAAAAATCATTTCCTTTTTATCAACCAATAATATCATCTCAATATAAACCCAAATCATATAATATTTAGCCTTCAAATTTCAATTCATATATTGCTAAAAACATAAAATTGTACTAGCAATATTCACTTATAATGCATCATTAACATAAAACTCATAATCCATATTCACTTCAAGATAGAATAGAAATCATTTTCATAAAATACATTTGAAATGCACTTATAATTAAGCAACTTTATCTCCAAGCATGCGTTTCCTTTGCCTACACAAGTGATTTCTCTTAGGCATTTATTTACAAATTCAGAAATAAGACATTAACACTATAAATTCGGTTTAACCGAATTCGATATTAGTATTTAATTGCATAACATGTACGCTAATCGTATTTCCGTTTACTACTGAAAGCTAACCTATTGTTCTTCGTTTCTAATTCTAACTTCAAACTTCACTTAAAATCATGCCCATTCTAACTTATCAATTTCTTCAAAACACTATCTCACTTAATTTAATTCACCATATTATGATCACTCATGATGAGTCACAGTTATGGCCTATGTCCAGAAGCTATACCTCCACTTATTCCTAACTTTTCATATACCAAACATTCAAATTTGGCTTTGAGGTCTTCTAGACATTTGTTCCCCTGCTCTAGTTTCCATATCATCAAAAATTAAACCATTTGAAGTTCTAATTCAAGAAACATGTACCAAACATCACAAGCTGCTCCAACATAGGGGTAGCATCATATCACCATTTTCAATCTCAAGTCCAATATGATTTAGCCAGAACTAGATCAGGGTCTCTTCTAAGAATTTTTAGTATTATGTCTTAGGTTTCATCTCTAGTTAAAATCATCTAATTTGGAGGTTTGTAGGGCAAGTTATTCATCTAATTCACCAAGTGATTCGAGAACTAAATGCAATCATTCACTAAACATAATTCTTTCTCTTATCATATTCATCCCTTAATGCTTCCAAACTTATTATCTACTCCATGGCGAGTCAAAAAGTAGGATTTATCTTACATAAATCCATCCCATTAAAAAGCCCCAATGCTAGAAATTTAGGTTAGGAAAACTTACCAATTTATTTTCCAATCTCTTACTATTTGATGAGTACCTCCATTTGATCAAGATCTCTCCAATTTATGCTCCAAAACCATGAAAATGGTAGCTGCACTCTTCTTCTCCCTCCTTGGCCAAATTTCCCTTCTTCTCCCTTCTTTTCTCCCTTTTGTTTGGTCTCTCACGTTTACATTCAAATGAAGACAAAAGTCTTGCTTTATTCTTTTTAATGCTCATTTAATGGATTCCACACTTCACCTTCGTATTGGTTCTCTTCTAATGACTCATTCTTCCACTAAAACCATATAAAATGACCAAATTGCCCTTTAATGACATGTAAAAAGGCCAAATTGCCCTTTATTAAATTTAATTCATCAACTAACAAAACTAAATTCCAAAAATATCCCACAACTTTCTTACTGTCGAATTGATCATGAAATGCTCTAAGTAGAGTCAATGCTTATTGATGGATTCTTTTAAAAATTTTCTAATGGGTTTAAAATCATCGATACTCGTTACTTTCCAAAAAGGGCATTTTAGTCCTAAACTTTTGGAACTCCTGAAATCTATAGAACTTATTTTTGATCCATTTCAGTATCATTAAATTCCAATCCTTTTTTCGAATATTTTTCATTATTTCGAGGCTGGGTCCCATAAAATTACTATTCATTCCAAAACATTATTCACCGATCATAAAATTTATATTCAATGAAAGGAAAGTTTCGGGGTTTCACACCTCCTCAATACAAGATTACAACTTGCAATAGTATACTTAATATCTCATAAATATTGAACAAGATTTGAAATAGTTTCTAAAAATTGGTGACGATAATTGTCACGACCCGGTACTACATCGGGCCCATGACAACTATGGCATAACCGAGTTAAGGGTACTCACAATATCCTTAATTTGACTATGCAAGGCTAATTGAACATCTCTCCCTTTTTTTGTTGAAAAATTTGGGCAGCACAACAGCTGTATTTTAAAAATCCCAAAACTCAACCAAATACCTGTAAACAATTTTAAATACACTTCTATATTGACATCAAAAATTTTACCACAACTTTAGGACTTTAAGTCCACTCAAAAGCAATCTCAACAATAGTACCAAAAGTTTATACATAAAATCTTTTACAAACTACAAAACAGTCAGGTTATAAAGTCATAAAGCATATCGACGTAACTAATCTAATAAAAACAGTAAAACAGTTCATGGGCCACTATGTAAATAAAGTATAAAACAGAAACTACCCATGTGCGGTAATACCCCGAAAATGTCAAAAGACCACATGATCCACTCAGAGCTTCAAGCCCACTAAATAAACCTGCATGGTTGGAAGGCAGAGGGGGTGAGTACACCATATACTCAATGAGCAGGAAGAACATATATCACAAATAGAACTCAATACACACCAAGATGTTATAATTGACCTATGAGCTGAACATACATTACATAGAAACATATAGGCCTAGCTTATGACCCAACGTATACTGGTTAGGAACCATATAGGCCTAGCCTATTAATCACTCATCGGGTGAATATAGGTTCCAGTTCCAGTACACATAAGCAGAAAAACATCGCATATATAAATCAAATCTTGTCAAAAAATATTAGAATAAGCCAAAACAATCATGTGTGCCACTACTAGTTGGCAAACTAATGTGCACACCCACTGATTTCCAGTGTTGGCTAGACTTTCATCTATGGTGAGTCCGGACTACAGTCGACAAGAGCGTCATGACCCTAGGAAATGACCTCGCCGATGTCCAAACCCTAGATGTGAAATCACCCGTAAGTCCCGTAGAAAGGCGTCAATATGAGGACTCGACTTTTATGTACCAACGTCAAGGGTACGGGGGTTGCTTAATCAGTTGTGCCTAGCACACGATTGGCCAATCGTTCCCTTACTAATCACAAAAATCGTATACAAAATCAAGTAAGGCACTATGCCTTTATTTATCGGTCCAACCGATAAAATGAAACCTTGTCATAGCTTTAAGCCAAAAGAGAAAAAAAACATGCAGCATATATGACTTGATTATGCATATGTAAATTCCAAAACATTATTTCATTCAATAAAAGTAATCTTTTGCACTCCAAGTGCAAAGTTGTTCAAAAATGTAGTTTCAAAAAATAAAACATTGTCCTCTGCACTTTACATGTAGGTTTGCTGAAAACAATATCATTTCTCAAAATACGTCATAAAAACATCACTTTCAAAACAATGTCGTTTCTTAAATACATAAGCATATTAGCCCCCATTTAAGATTCAATTCTACTAAGCATTACCTAGGTTCAAATTTCACATATAAGTCATCATGCATGTCTTAGGATGTTCTAATCCCATTTGAGAAATATGGTTTTCCCAACTCACCTCAAAAGAAGATGTACATTCCCTTAGCTTCAACAATCTTCGGTACGAGCTCCTCGATTCATAGTTCCCAAGCCTTTATACATAAAAAAAGAACATATAATGTATTTGCTGCTTAAACATGAGTTTCATATTTATACACCATCACATAAGTGTATAAAACAACAATATCGCTCTCTTTAAGCTATAGGATTCGACCATTAAGCTTCTCACATGGTTACTTCCTTCCTATTCACTTTAGCTTTTCTTTTGCATTTTCTAAGGCATTTAATGCCTTTAATCCAATACTTACTCATTTCAAAACATAATTAAGC